>JAUPMG010094407.1:0-12470 GCA_031762675.1 Pachysandra terminalis
TTGGCCGGATCCATAGAAATACCATTTCTGGATACAACATGCCCAAGGAACTTGAACACTTCCTTCCAGAAGTCGCACTTCTCCAACTTAGCATACAAGTGCTGGTCAAACAAGATCTGAAGAACAATCTGCAGATGCTCCTCGTGTTCCTCTACAGATCTCGAATACACAAGAATATCATCCACAAAGGTCACTGCAAAGCGATCAAGAAAAGATCGAAACACCCGATGCACCAGGTCAATTAAAGTTGGAGGCGCATTCGTCAATCAGAATGGCATAATAACGAACTCATAGTGACCATATCGGGTACAAAAGGTCGTCTTCAGAATATCTCCGTCTCGAATCCTCAGCTGATGATATCCAGATCTCAAGTTGATCTTCGAGAAATACTGCACTCCTCTCAACTGGTCGAACAAACCGTCAATCCGCAGCAACGGGTACTTGTTCTTCACAGTGACTCTGTTCAGCTGTCTGTAGTCGATGCAAAGTCGTAGAGAACCGTCCTTCTTCACAAAGATAACTGGCACTCCCCAAGGTTATGTGTTGGGTCTGATAAATCCAAGTACGATCAACTCATCTAACAGAGCCTTCAGTTCTTGCATCTCGATCGGTGCCATTCTGTAGGTCGCAAGCAAAATAGGGCTGGTACCAGGAATAAGCTCTAGGCAAAAATCTACCTCCCTTTTAGGTGGTAAACATGAAATATCCAGAAATACGTGACTGAAGTCTCTCATCACTGGGATATCCACCAAAGAAAGCTTCTGAATTCTTTTCGTAGCAAACAGGAAGTCGGACTTATAACGATCCTTCCCCGATCCACGGAAAGTCAAGTATCGGCCTCCAGGAAGATGAAAAAGAACAGATTTCTCAAAATAGTTAATCCTGGCATGGTAGGCGGAAAGCCAATCCATTCCAATGAGCACTTCAAACTCGGGAATATCTAACACAAACAGATTTGCCACCACATTAAGGTCGCCTAATCTCACCACACAAACTTTACAGACTCGGTGAAGAGTAGCGATACCCCCAACTAGGTTGGCATTACACAAGGGATGCTCTAACATGCTAGGGTGTAAACCCAAAGCCATGAAACTAGAGGAGATAAAAGAATGTGATGCACCAGAGTCAAATAACACGCGTACTGGAGTGTGAAACTGATGAATGATACCTTCTACCACGGCCTTGGTGACGCTGTCGTCACGACGAACATCAGTGTCCGTCAATGCGTGAGCTCTGCCCTGCTGAGCTGTAGGCTATCCATCTATCCTTGATGCTCTATAAAATCGCTGAAGACGTCCTTCCTTGCCGCTGTTGAGGCAAGTCCTCTTACCTCTCCCAGGGAACATCTGGTCCTGAGTTGGAAGGGGATGACGAGCTAGCGTTGCAGGTGCAACAGGTGCCTTCGATGCTCGGCATTTTTGGCTGGAGTCCTCTCTCATTGAGAGTCTGATCTCAGCTGCCTGTCCCGGCCTGGTCTAGCGTGATATGGCTGGTATCTGGCACCACCACTACTGCCGCTCCTATCTGACTTGGGTTGATCCCTCGATGCTCTGGATCTGTCCCTGTCTCGCTCCACATGCCTAGCGCACTTAAGGACTTCTGCGTAGGTCTTCAGACATTGAGGAACCACTCAAGATCAAATAGCGGGCCACAAGCCTTCCAAGAACTTGGCTGCCTAGTCTTCCTCGCTAGCAACCATGTGAGTTGCATAACGGGACTGCATCGCGAACCGGTCCTCTTACTTGGCCACAATGAGACTGCCCTGCTCCAGACGCATGAACTCGGAAGCCATCTACCTCCTGTAGCTGCTCGGTAGGTAGTTCTCCATGAACTAAAGACGAAATGCTCCTAAGTCATCTCCGATGTCAAAATCCTCTCGATCATCTCCCACCAATGAAAGGCCTCCCCTTTCAGTAGAAAATTCGCAAGGGATACGTGCTACTGCTCCAGGCACCCCATGGTCCTGAAGATCCTCTCTATATCAAGGAGCCAGTCCTCTGCATAATGAGGCTCTCCTCGTCCTGCGTATGTCGGTGGTGTCAGCTTCTTGAATTTTTCGAGCCACGTCATAATCATACTCTGCACTCTCCTCTCGTCCAGCACCGCCTAGCGCTCCATCTGATCGCGCTGATTCGTAGCGAAGTTGCCCAAGATCTGAAATACGTTCGCCATCTGATCTTTTGCATCAGCCTCAGTCCTAGCAGCAGAATTCTCCCCAACGGTAGCCTTCCTTCTCCTTCCTTCCATCTAAACACCTGAACAACCATTAAGTCTTACAAGGTACACCTCCTAGTAAGCATAAGTTACATATATAATCACAAACAGCAAACAATAGCACGCAGCACACAAATCCTATAGTGGTTTCTATGTTTCTTCACCTAACCTTCATTTTCTATGTGATACCTAACACTAATAGTGCCTAACAAAAATCAACCGTATTCTGAGCAAACCTTATGCTTTGATACCAATCTGTCACGCCCCAAATTCGTAGCATGAATCCCAATGCGGGAATTGCATAGATCTCAAGGTGAGACCTTCAGGATCCACAATTGGACCTCGGATTACAACCACAACATAAGCAAATTAAAGTAATGAAATAATTTCATTCAATAGATCAAAATGCACAAGCAAACAACTACATAAAATCCAAAGTATAAATTAACAGTGCATGGCCTCAGCAGGGCCTAAATTAAACATAAATCAAAAATCCAACCGCTACGTCCAAATGATCCTCAGAATACATCAACCACATAAACCAAGTATAATAGTCTAAATCCATCCGGAGTCAAAGGCACTAAACTAAAAGCATAACAAGCAAGCAGGTAAAGCAGCAAGACAATCCACACAACAACTCCGACTAGAGCGGACCTTCTTCCTCCCATCCAACAACATAAAACGTTGTGTGAGCCTATGATGCTCAGTAAGAAGCAAAGGAATGCTCACCCGTCCTTTCATGGAATCAATCACGATGGTTTGTACCATAATAATCCGATAATAAAACGATGACAAGTCCAACATAGTCAATGTAAATACAATGCAAGATAAGTAATTTAAATGAGATGGAATGAGATGATATGCAAACAAAAACATGTCCTAGAATGAATGCAGTGAGCAACATGCGCAAATAATGATAGAGATGCATAATGTGATGAACTTAGATTAACATCTCATGGTAAGAAAACCTCATACCACACTTCTAACAACAGGACCACGTTAGGTCGTATCCAAGGAATTAACCGAATCCTCTCTTCGTTCCAGGCACTAACCCATGGCACGAAGGCTACCATACTGTACGACTAATTTCCGAGTGAACAATAATCAAGGGGTAGCGAACCAGCATAGGCGCTCGCAAGCATCCTACCTTAGTTTCTGTGGGCCCTTTCACCCCCAAGATATATAGTCAACCCAGTCCAGAGGCATCGCATTTGTTTCTCCGAACATTTCCACCTCTCGGTATACTTACCACTCTATATCGACCTAATATGTAATGCACTAAGTGGATATCAAGTGAAAAACCTACAACAGAAGCTATCCGTGCCCCCATTCACACGGATAATCTGATTGCATACGTTCACCAACTTCCAACGTTTTCACAACAACACAGTAATATATTTCGACAAATCCACATCTACCAAGGATCAACTAGGATGGAATGATGGCAACCAACACATCAGAACACCAAGATTGACGCACCGTGGTCATGTCTTGCTTCCAGAAACAAACAAAAGCAATGGTCGAAGCCTTACACCATCCATCTAAGTCACCCTCACAAAAACACCACTTATTGTGCGAACTACTGGTCTGTCGGTAGAGGCGTCGGTGGACCGAAGCCTGCCGAATTGCCAAATTGGTTAAGAAAATAGTCTCTGTCGGTGGACCGAACCTCTCTGTGAAATCTGGTGGTCGCCAGCAGGGCATCGGTGGACCAAATAGCTGATTTTTCCTAAGTACTGATCTATGTCAGCAGAGGCATCGGTGGAACGAAGTCTGCCGATCTGCACGCATCTGGGTGTTTCTGTGAGTTTCGAAATCCAATTCTAGGCATTCTCATACACTCCAAATCACTTGTAAACACATACAGACTTCCGAAAACACCTTTAAACAATATTAAAACATGCAAAACGCATCCAAACAACTATTTAACCATTCAATCAATCGATAAAATCATATATTCATTATATTGAAACACAAGCCGTTAATCTCAATCCAAAACTATGATCATCCCTACGCAACTTAACTGATTCAAATAGAGTCTCTTAGCACTCTCAGGAACACTCTTCATCTAGCGAATAAGGGTTGCAATCACCTACTCGTCCACGTACTTAGGCGTTGAAGTTCTCCACGAAAACGTCTTCTTCTTCCTCTCTTCTTCTCTCCAGCCTCTCCCAAGAGTTCAGAACTGAAATCCCAAAGCAATAGGCGAGAATGAAACCCTAAATTCTCTTTTAAACCAATCCAAAACACAAAACTTAAACTTCCAAAAGCAAAGCATGTTCCCTTTGGGTCGTGCATTCAAAACGGAAGCTCTATAATTTGTTTTGATTCATTAAAATCAAAACCCCATACAATCTATAATATCAAAATAACCCCAACTAATAAATAGTAATATATATTAATCCAATTAGCATTTATAATAATACATATGTACTAAAGAAATGCTGAAAAATACCCTAAAATCTGGAAATTAAAATCATTAAATGTGGGTATTCTCTTAATGGATTTCGGTCTTTACAACCAACCTCCCTTAGAAGAATTTCGTCCCCGAAGTTGCATACCTCAATCCTCGAACAAATGTGGGTAGTGCTCCCAAATCTCTGACTCTCGCTCCCTAGAAGCTACTGTCTCGTCATGATGTCCCCATTGAATCTTCACCAATGGTATCGTTTTAGTTCGCAATACTTGCTCCTTACGATTTAGAATCCGCATAGGCTTCTCAACATAAGTGACATCTTCTTGAAGATCCAGCTGCGTCCAATCTAGCATGTGCAAAGGGTCTACCACATAGTTCCATAGAAGTAATACGTGAAATACGTCAGGAATCGCCGATAGCTGAGGCGGTAAAGCCACTCGATAAGCAACAAGTCCGATACGCTTAAGTATCTTGAAGGGTTCGACAAAACGAGGTGCTAACTTTCCTTTCTTGCCGAAACACATAACTCCCTTCAACGGAGAAACCAACGTGATCTCCAACCACAAACTCTAGCTCTCGTCGTCTCTTGTCTGCATAACTCTTCTGCCTACTCTGAGCTGCCTTCAATCTCTCCCGAATAACTTCATAGTCTTAATACTCTGGTGCACTAACTCGGGTCCAAGGACGCTATCCTCTCCCACTTATGACCAACATACAGGTGATCGAAACTTCTGACCGTACAACACTTCGAAAGGTACCATACCAATACTCACATGAACACTGTTGTTGTAGGAAAACTCAAACAATGGTAGATGCTCTTCCCAACTCCCACCAAAATCCATCGCACAAGCATGCAACATGTCCTCAAGGACCTGGTTGACTTTCTCAATCTGACTGTCTGTTTGCGGGCAATAAGCAGTGCTGAAATTCAGGTTCGCACCGAAAGCCTTCATTCCAGCATAAAGGGGATCTGCTGGTCTTGCATATAAGGCTTCAAATGGTGCCATACCAATAGAAGATTGGTAGTTGTTGTTGTATGAGAATTCCACAAGTGATAAGTGGTCTTCCCACCTCCCTTTAAAGTCCAAAATACAAGCTCAGAGTAGGTCTTCTAGAACTTGGTTAACACGCTCCGTTTGTCCATCCGTTTGAGGGTGAAATGCAGTGCTGAAGTTCAACTATGTTCCCAATGCCTTGTGTAAGCTTTCCCAAAACTTTGAAGTAAATTGTACTCCTCAGTCTAATACTATCGTCACTGGTGCTCCATGGAGTCTAATTATTTCCTTCACATAAATCTTTGCAAAATCATCTGTATTCATCATGGTCCTTGCTGCAATTAAGGGAGCCGACTTGGTCAATCTGTCCACAATCACCCAAACCAAACCATGGTTGTTGCGGGTCTAAGGTAGTCCCGTAATGAAATCCATCGAGATGTGTTCCCACTTCCATTCTCCAACAGGTAAAGGTTGTAGTAACCCTGCTGGCCTTTGGTGTTCAGCTTTCACTTGACAGCATGTGGAACACTTGGTCACAAATTCCTCAATCTCCTTTTTCATTCTTCTCCACCAATACTGCCTTCTTAAGTCGTGGTACATCTTCGTCCTTCTGGGATGAATTGAATAGCATGAACGATGTGCAACCTCTAAAATTTCTGCCTTAATGTCCTTGTTGTCCGGTAGACATAACCTTCCCTTGTACTTAATGCTTCCATCCTCTTCTTTGGTCCAATCCATGCTTTCAGCATCGTTGGCTAATTCTTGTTTCCAATTCTCCTTAGCTTGTAGTTTCACAATTCTGGTCTTCAAAGTAGGCTTAGTGAGTATGTTGTAAAGCTTCACATCCTTCTCTTCTTCCTTAATCTCCACATTTATCTCAATGAGTGCTTCGTACATGAGCCACTCTTGAACCATCATATGTGCAACCATGCTACGTGGTTTCTGACTTGGCGCGTCTACTACAACGTTAGCTTTCCCGGGATGGTATTGCAATGAGATTTTGTAATCGTTTACGAGCTCCATCCATTTTCGTTGTCTCATGTTCAAGTCCTTTTGGGAGAAAAGGTACTGCAGGATCTTATGGTCTGAAAAGACTTCAAAAGTCTCTCCATAAAGATGATGTCTCCAAGATTTTAGTGCAAATACTACAGCTGCGAGTTCCAAATCGTGTGCGGGGTAATTCCTCTCATGTGGCTTGAGCTGTCATGAGGCATACGCAAATACTCTTCCATCTTACATTAGGGCACACCCTAGTCCTAACAATGATGCATCTGCATAGATGATGAACTTCTCACCACTAACCGGAATGGCTAGAACAGGTGCTGAAGTACGATTCTCCTTGAGTTCTGAAAACGCTTGCTAACATGACTCATTCCATTCAAACTTAGCCACCTTTCTTGTGAGTTTCGTCAATGGTGTGGCAATAACAGAGAAACCTTCGGTAGTATCCAGCAAATCCAAGGACACTTCTAAGTTCTGAGACGTTCTTAGGATGTTCCCAATCTTTCACAGCTTTTACCTTGTCCAAATCAACTGTAATCCCGTCCTTAGACACCACGTGTCCTAGGAATTTAACCTCCTCTCTCTAGAATTCAAACATAGAGAATTTAGAAAACAACCTGTGATCTGCCAAAGTCTGTACGGTGAGTCTTAGATACTCTTCAAAATCCTCCTTGGTTTGCGAGTAAACCAAGATATCGTTCACGAACACAACCACAAACTTGTCAAGGAAGGGTCTGAAAATCTATTACATCACGTCCATAAATGTTGCTGGTGCATTGGTCAAACCAAACGGCATGAAAACAAACTCAAAGTGGTCATATCTAGTCCAGAATGCTGTTTTCGGAATGTCCACCTCTTTAATCAGTAGCTGATGGTACCCGGTTCTGAGATCTATCTTTGAAAAGTACTTAGCTCCCTTCAGTTGATCAAATAAATCCTCGATATGTGGCAGTGGATATTTGTTCTTCACTGTTACTTGGTTCAGCTTTCGATAATCAATACACAGTCGTAAGGATCCGTCTTTCTTCTTCTCAAACAGTACGGGTGCTCCCCGCAGTGACGAGCTCGGTCTAATGAACTTTAAAGGAAGTAGATCATCCAGCTGAGTCCTTAACTCCTTCAATTTAGTTGGTGCCATACGGTAGGTCGGCAATGCAATGGGGTTCACTCTGGCTGACAGGTTTATACAGAATTCTACTTCTCTTTTGAGAGCCAATCCCTGTATGTCTTGGAATATACTTCCAAATTGACACGCAATGGGGATTCGTTCCCAATCTCTTACCTCATCTATAAACCACAAATATAAACATGCCAAGTGATTTGACATTCCAAATTTGGATTCATCTACCCTTATATGTAAACCCTTAGGTGTTTTAAAGCGAATTACTTGGTCATGGCTGTCTAATTGCACCTTATGTGCAATTAGCCAATCCATACCCAATATTACATCAAAATTTCTCATATCCAACACAATTAGGTCGAATGGTATAGTGATCCCGCCCACGGTTAGTAGACAAGACTCACATACCCTCCCTAATTAGTGTCTTGTACCGTCAATCGGTTTGGTCACAATAAGACTCTTCTCTAACTCTTTCAAAGGTAAATCAAGGAAATTTACAAGTGAAAGGACTATGAAAGAGTGTGACGCTCCCGTATCGAAAAGAACCTTGGCAACGACATGAAAGACATGGATCGTACCTTCCATAACTTCATTCGGCTGTGACTCTAAGGCAAAGACCTTACCCGGCTGAGTTTGTTGCTGTTGTGGGGCTCCGTTCTTAACTCCTTTCGGCTGAGCTTGCTGCAGTACCGGTCTAGGGTTCTGTTGGTAGTGTGGTCTTGGAAAGAATTGCTGCTGCTGTTTGGGGTTCTTCGGTTGTCGACAGTCCTTGATATGGTGTCCCAATCGTCCACAAATGAAACATCTGACAACCGGGGTCTGAAGTGCTGAGGTGTTGGTAGGTCCTTGTGTTCTTTGCCTCTTTTGAGCATCAGTCAGGTTGTTCTGAAGTTTGCAGGTCTGAAGGAGTTCTTAGTCCTTTGATCTTGTGCTTTCCGGAATTCCATCATATCCTTCTCAATCTTTCTTGCACATTCTACCACTTGATGATACTCCGTGAACTCACTCACACTCAATCGACTTTTAATGCTCGGTTTCAGTCCACTCTCAAATCTGAAGGCTTTCTTCTCATCGTCATCAACCGCATAAGGTGAGAATTGAGACAAGTCAGTAAACTTAGCTGCGTATTCTGGCACGGTCATACTTCCTTGTTCCAATTTCATAAATTCCAGCTCCTTCTCTCTTCTCACAGTCCTCGGGAAGTACTCCAAATAAAACCTCAACTTGAAATCCTCCCATGTGTAAACATAAACGATTTCCAAGGTAGATTTCCATCAACATCTTGCCTCACCTTCAAGCATAAAGGCCACAAATCTTATCATCTCCGTATCTTCTATCTCCATGACATCAAAGAAATGCTCCATCGAATCAATCCAAGATTGTGCCTCCATCGGATCAGTCGTTCCCTTGAAGACATTCGGTCCCAACTTCTTAAACTTCTCAATGCTCTTCATATTCTTCTGAGAATCTTTTTGCTGAAATTGATATGCCGCTTGTGCTTGTGTTGCGGCTTGTTCTTGAGCTTGAGCTTGTTTTTTTTGCTTCATATCGGCCATTTGCCCCATGGCTTGAAAGATTCGGTTTAGTTCATACAACACTCAGAAAACTTTAAAACATCATCACCTTGAAAACTTTCAAACATCGGCAATCAAAAACTTGGGAATCTGGTTTAAAACTTGAAAACTTAGGCTTTGATATCAACTTTGTCACGACCCAAACTTGAGGAAATTCTTGTGAGAACCCTCATGTTCGAACCGCGACGCTCACCCCAATCGGGATCGGGAGGGGCAATCAATATCGAACCGAAATTACAGAAATTTAGTAAACTTCAGAAGAATCTACTTTACTGAAAAATAATTAAAAGATAACCTATCTATTACATCCATAAAAATGAATAAAATCGGCAACGAAAAAGAAAATACTAATGTCCTATTTCAAGTAAAAATCCAAATCGCTAATCCAAATACATAATATCTAATCAATCAAATAAAACGGTAAATCTGGTAGCAAAACTTCACGTAGAAATCACTCCAAGCCTTGACTAGTTCCAGCATGTTCACAATAAAGGAATTCATCTTGCTCTCCAAATTCATTAATTTCCTCATCTAAATTACCTGAAATTATTTGTCATACGACGTCAACTACACTTAGCCCAGTAAGTAACGTCAATTAAGTAACAACCTTAACAAGAAATAGGGTCTATATCATATGCAAAGACATAACATAAAAATAATACTAATCATGGCAAATATGCAAAATGAGAGATGAATGCTCAGATTATTAATGTATGAAAGCATGCTCATGCAACAAAACATATTGGTCACCAAGTGTGATCCATGCAAAATATCATGTTGTGCAAATATGCATGATGTTTAGAATTCGAATTATGTAAGTCCCACAGTCGACCAATCAATTACTGAGCAAGAATGTCTTACCGAACCATTCCTCCGCATACATGGCCACTCTCAGTAAGATATTCTATGTACGCATCATAGTTTTGAGGGGTTTCGACCAAGAGGGCACAATTCCCCACTTATTTGTGGTCACGGCAATGCAAAAATCCAAGGTGTCACATAATTAGGACAAACCTCAGTGAGCACTACATAAGGCAAATGCCAACAGAATTTCACTCGGCATCAGTTACGTATAAAATACGCTATCTAGATGATAAGAACTGGGGTATACTGGGGTAGCAAATATCTCAACCGATAATGTTAGTCCATCTGGGACTTCCTCACCAAATCATGATGTCCAGGTCATGATCGACTCAGATTAAATCAAAAACTCCATCATAAGTGAAGTTTGATGGCAGATCTAGTATATGACCAGAATATGGTCATTAAATCATATTGGTTATGCGGTGCAATGTGATGTGTTGGTGCACCTTAACTAATCATTCAGATATGTGTACAGATGTGCAATAACTCTAAATACCATATATGAAAGTTAAGGCATAATACATATCATCATGTTATCCCAGTGAATCAAACAGTGCATAAGGTATGATAAATCACAATGAATAAATCATTAAGTCAATGAATCTATAATTAAAACCACATATCATCATCAAAGTTCAAATATTATTCATTTTAATCCCTCCACAATCATGTATAACCATAAATCAAGCAAAACAACCAAACCGGTCTGACGGGAAGGCTCGCCGGCACACCGGCTGGCCATCCGGCAGGCTAGGCAGAAGGTCACACAATCACTAAGTTTCACAGGGTAGCCACCAGTGGGCTGGCCGGCACACCAGCTGACCATCCGACAGGCTATCCAAGGGCTTGGTTTCCTAGTCACAGTCAATTAGGGCCACCGGTAGGCTAACCAGTACGCCGGTTGGCCTTCTAGTAGGCTAGGCAGTGGGTTAAAATACCTTTCGGGAACCGGTAAGGTCCCGACAGACTACCGGCATGCCGATAGGTCTACTGGACCAATCTAGGTGAAACCGGCAAACTAACCGGCACGCCGACATGTCACCGGTTGGCCCAGCGACGGGGCTTTAACATGATTTTTTTGTATTTTTACTAATAATTTACAATTCTCATCAACATAAACTCATGTTTAAATCAAATTCCGAAACTAGCCTAATCAAAACATCAAATTTAACATGCTTAGAAGATTGATGTCTAAAAACCTTGGGTTTTTATGAAGAACAGTCTTTCTTTGAATTGAATTCGATGGGGTTTGTCGTATTCTTTGAATATGACATATCACCTAATTCAAATCAAGATTGTACACGAAATTGAAGTTACTTACCTTGCTTAACGCGCGATTTCTTGTTCTTCCTCAACCCAGTTCACGTTTGAACAGTTCTTCTTCTTCCTTAGCTTCAAATCTTCAACTCAGATTTCCAGATTAATGGTTTGGACGACAAAACCATGCTTTTGGTAGATTTTTTGAGTTAATCTTGGTTTAGGATTTGTCTCTAATCCTAGCCCTTGGTTTTTAGTTAGTTAATCTACACCCTTGATTAAGAAGACTAGCAATCCTAGTACAATACAAACATTATCTAAGTCTTAACCTGTTTAGATTAGGATTTATTTTTTCTATCCTTGTCTAATCCTAAATCTTATTATCTTTTAATCTTAGCCGTTAATTATGATTAATTATTCATGCGAAATCTCAGCCATTAATTTAACTTTGAGATTATGATTGTGAGTGATGCACTCTAGACAATTGGTCAATGTCAACTAATTGGCTTATACTAAAAATTTTAAATTGATCCCTATTTGCTAACTTAATTACATATTAACCTTATTACTAATTACACTAAACTCCCCTAAATTAGTTGGGTTATTACACTTTATCCTCCTTAAGACAATTTCGTCCTCGAAATTCGCTTACCTTACTCAAAAAGCTGAGGATACTTCTCCCGAACGACGGCTTCAAGTTCCCATGTAGCTTCTGAGGTTCCATGATTAATCCAACTAACTTTTACTAACGGTATCACTTTGCTTCTCAGAACTTGCTCCTTATGGTCTAGAATTTGTATCGGATACTCTTCATACGTAGCATCCTCCATTACTGTTACTGTTTCCCAATCAGTCACAATTGTTGCATCCGGGTGGTACCTCCTCAACATTGAGACGTGGAACACGTTGTGTACTTGGTCTAAGCTAGACGGAAGTAACAATTTGTAAGCAACTTCTCCTATCCGTTCAAATATCTCAAAGGGTCCAATGAACCTCGGTGATAGCTTACCCTTCTTCCCGAATCGGAA
>JAUPMG010094418.1:0-12470 GCA_031762675.1 Pachysandra terminalis
GCACTCTGATAAAACATGTAAACTAGTATGACCTTAGTTGTCTATTTTACATAGAACTTGTAAGTTTTTAGTTCAAGTTGTAATTAGTTACTTATATCTTACTAGAACTGTTTGAACTTCCACTTACGTTCAATTTGTGTAGCCACTCCCATATAACTACGGGGTGAAGGTTACGCTCGAACTGGAAAACCTACGAATTAGGGAATTTCCGGTTCGGGACGTGACATCCACCCTAATCGTTGGTCTTGTAGCTTTCAAAACTCTTGCATGTCTTTCTCCACCTTTCGTGGACAGTCGACTAGTTTGTGGTACTCGAACTCTCGTACGATCGTCCTACTCTTGATGCTTGGCCTTAGTCCACTTTCAAATTTGAAAGTCTTCTTCTCCTCGTCGTCAACGGCATAGGTAGCGAATTGTGACAGCTCTGTGAATTTTGCAACGTACTCTGGTACCGTCATGCTTCCTTGCACCAGCTTCATGAATTCCAATTCCTTCTCCTTCCTAATAGTTTTAGGAGAGTACTCTAGATAGAATTGTACCTTGAATTGTCCCCAGGTTTGGATGTTCATGATTGCCAACGTCTCTTTCCACCATCTCCTCGCTTCTCCCTGTAGCATAAAGGCAGTAAAACTAATCTTCTCATAATCATTCACCTCCATCAACTCAAAGATATGCTCCAAGGAATCAACCCATGCTTGTGCCTCCATTGGGTCGGTGGTGCCTTTGCAGACAGTTGGTCCAAGCTTCTTGTCACGAACCAAGCCAGAAATTCTCAATTTATGAGATTTTCTAATTTATTCGCAACCTTCACCCTGTATTTCTACGAGTGTTGATAACAATGGTTAAAACATAAGTGAAAGTTATTATCAATTCTAGTAAGATATAAATAACTAATACAACCGAACCTGAAAATAAAAAATTCTAGGAAAATAATTTCTATTCCTAGACTGTAACAATGATTCTACCAGAGTACGCTACCCATTCCAGTCTCTCTCTTCGCATCTAAACTCCTGAGCCTGAAAAATAAACAACACACATAATTTGGAAACCAGAATGAGTAAACCTTCAATGAAGTGTATTCACTCTTGTTCCAACATTATGTGAAAAGTGCGATAAATGTACAATGTGAAATAAGCAGTATATGTGCTAGTGGTGAACAGTGTGGAGATTTAACTGTAAATATACACAATCTGAAGTTCTCTCCCATTCTCACAGAGTATAACCCTAAAAGTATATGCATAGATCTATATGAAAATTAGGCCAAGTGTTTCATACACAAGGCTCTCACACTAATATCATCAAAGATATGCAAATGCAGTATGGAAGGTTAAATATCATAAGTTCCCTCGTGATCCCAAAATCAATTCGGGGTGTTCCAACAACCTGAATTCGCCCCAAGATGTTCCAGCAACCTAAAATCATCCCCGTCGTAACAGTCCAAGGAATAGGATTATTCTATGTGTACAGCATTGTTCTAAGGGCTTTCAACCTAGGAGGAACAATCCCCTCACTTATTTTTATCACAAGCCCACGGCCAAAGCTCACATCCACATGTTTATTCCTTCAGGGAATCTTACATACTCACAACCCAACAGAAAATATAAAAACGTCTCACTGTCTCCCAAACTTACACCAACATGTGGATCCTTGGGATAGTTTACCATCTTCCAAGCTTACACCAACGTGCAGATTCTTGGGTAACCATAGTCCCTCAAGACTGTAGAGGCCACCCTATGTCGATTCCCTCTCAGCTTGGGTACGATCACAGGGTCCTCTCATAGGACTATAGTGGCTATCAATTCAAATATCTTATGTGTTAGTCTAAACCTGAGGGTATCATGTGGGGAATTAGACTAGGCTATCACAGTCGGAAGGTCCATATGCAACATCCAAATTCAAATCCATTTATTAATTCATCATATAATATCTCACAGACATATATTCAAATAATCAAATATATGGGCACAACCCCATAATCTACTCAACTAAGTAAAACAAAGTGCACAATCAACTAATATATCTATATTTATAATACTATGAGGACAACAGGACAGTTAGATACTTACGGGTAAATGAAATAATACTAGTTTGGAACACAGTCACCAAACTCCTCATCAACATATTAGAACCTTAAAACATGATCCATCTATCATAAACATGTCTACGAGGCATCAGGATGCCTAAACCAATCATATTCCAAAAGGCATTTTGCAAGAAGCACCTGAAATATGCCTTTTCATCACGAATGAAGGTCAATACTTAATCATCAGTACCATTTGAATCCAAACACATGTATTGTGATGGTATAAAGATAATAGGAGTGTTTTGGGACTATACACCATTATTTCACCAAAGTCTTTTATTGCTCGGCCAAGTCTAGAAAATCCAACTTCTGGGTTGAGGGGTCAAATTTTGCATGGTAAGTCTATTTATCCGGGAAATAGGCCAAATACGTGTTGTTAGTCAAGATACGCGCGCTCCCATTTGAATAACTTAAATTGGACCAAGGGAGCTGCTTGGCGGGGTGCTCGGTGACCCTTCGGTTCGTCAAAATGTACAGAAGTGTGCCAAATAGTTTAGCACCTCGGGGTTTGGTCCAAATGAGTCTCAATAGACGAGAAGTCAACTCAGTTATTCACAATTTTGGTTCGGCAACCTCTTTGGCTCCCCAAAAGGGGATCGACGACCTCTTTGGCTTGCCTAGGCTATCTTTAGTGATAAAAACAGAGAGCCAAATTAAGCTCTAAGATTTGGCGGACTCTTCGGCTCGCCGAACAGGTCGCCAAAGCTCAGGAATGGTCCAAATGAATTGAAATTTCATCAAGAGGTTGTTCACACTCCCAGGAAGGTTCGATTATACTTAGTTTTTGAAATTAGTTGGTCTGTAGTGGAGATTTAGGGTTTTCCCTCTATTTTCTCCACTTGGGGTTTGGTTTTTCCACAATTCAAGTCAAATATAAAGGTCAGGTGTTTAGGCTTACCACATACAACATGAATCTAGGTTGAAATCCCAAAGAATGTGGGAATACGAAAATTAACCATCTCCTAGGTCATAATGCAAAAACACAACTAAACACATTTCCAAAGAGAGGATACTCAACTTGAGGCATTGCCGGAATTACATCGGGGTTGATTCGTCGTGTCTTCGCGATTTCCATAGATCTCCCATGCTCCAAGGTTCCAAGAGAAGAGAAAAGAGGAAGAAGAAGGAGAAAAATAAATGAAATTGGTCTAAGGTTTCTATTTATAAGTTCAGCAGTAGGGGCAAAACAGGATTTCTGATCCTACATGTTGTAGTTGGCCACCAATCAACTTCTGCTAGAGGGCTCTATTAGCCGGTCTTAGGTGGATCTTGGGAGTTGTCGGATATGATTTATTACTTAATCTAATTATTTTATTTCAAAGTAATCTCTAAGGTCTCTGCTGACTAATCAGGCTGGTTACGTAAAAAGATTAAATCTTCCTAATGCCTCGAGGTCCAAAGTGATAACTACTGTGTTTTGACTACCTGAGGTTAAGAGTCAGGTGAGCGCTGATTTAACCTATTAGTGAATTTGTTTTACTAATTTCAAGTTAAACCTAGTTACTAATCTTAATTAATTTGGGTGATTGTTCAGGTTCTTACAGTCAAACCCCTTTAACAGAATTTCATCCCCGAAATTTCTCTAGGGAGTCCTAAAGGCGAAGGTAAGGAACTACATGAATGCTCACACACAAGAGAACAAAATACTAACACAATATCATAATTATACACAAAACAGAAAACATATCAGTTCATTACATTGAAAGGGAGGGGCAGATACGGCGGCTACCCATAAGCATACAATCAGATCAAATGAAACTGAAAGCAAAACACTTTAGAAGAAATAAAATCGACAAAAGAACTACAAGTTCTACACTGCCAAAGAAACAAGAAAAACAAGGCGAAGGCCGATCCTCTGGAGGTGGTGGTGGTGGCATGCTAGAGAGAGGTGCTGCATCCGACACTCGTCCGCATCCGAAAGTATCTTGGTGGAAGCGGAGGGTAGCATCCACAGTCCCCTGCAGCCCGGATATCTACCTCCTGGTTCGCCGATGCTCTGCTGTAGCCGCAGTCGTCATCCTCAAGTATGCTCTCGAATTAGCCCTCTCCAGGGTAGCAATTCTCACCTCAATAGAAAGTCCACGCCTAGGAACGAAGTCCAGTCTAGGTGCGGCCCAAGTAGAGGCTCAGTGTGGTTGGTACATCTACTCCTAAGGAGGATCGAAATCCTACTCCTCCTGCTGCTGCTGCTTCTCTGGATGGTGATGCTACTGCTGAAGCTCATCCGCATGCCGAGGAAGTCCCGTCAAGGAGAGGTTTGTGTAGGTGAAAGACCTCTCGATCGAAATCTTGTCAGGACGGCATAACACGATCCTTCAATTCCTGGCCGCAACACACTTCAGACAAGGAAAGGGCAAGCCGCCCTTCCGAGTGTATCTGATGAACCTGATAATGTGGCCGATTAATAGAGAGGGAAGGAAAAGGCACTGACCAGTCATCACCATATATAGAACTCGGGCCATGAAGGGCGTGAGCTCACTGGTTTTATTAGAGCAAGGATAGACGCAGCGAAGGAAGATGGAATGCAAAATACGGTAAATGGGGCGAAGTATGGTGGCGGCAAGAGCATTGTTGGTCTTCCATGCGGCATTGTAGCCACATAGAACCTGGGTCATCTCGGGGCGCTCAGAAAAGGGAAGATTAGGGACAATGCTAATAGCATAGTTCATCGGGACATGCTTGAGAGAAGCAACGAGCTGGAGGTCAAGGATGCGGGGTCCAAGGGGAGTGATGAAATTGATGGAGGAAGTCTCAAGGTCGGTCACTATGATGAACCCGTACATGGTCCGGGTAAGCATCCCGGAGGCTTAACCGCCCCAAGTCCTGATAGGTCCCCAACTTATGGCTCCAAGGAGGGCCGGAACACCATAAGACTCCACATTGGTCTCCATGGTGGGTCTCTCTATTACTATCTTCGTGTCGACAAACTCAAGAAGAGCTGCCTAGGGTTTTGGCTCGGGCTCAGAAGGAAACTCAATGTCCTCCACCTCATATGGGTCAGGTGAGGGTTCTCTCCTAGAGGTGGATGTCCTAGGGGATTTATTTTTCTTGGAGGGACTCTTGTTTTTCTGAACTCTAGGCATGATTGTACTAGGATTTGGAAGAAAAGGAGGTCTAGGGTTTGAAGATGCACAAGATTGAATTCAAAAACTAGGAAACGGAAAGGGAAGAAAGTTACCTTGCTTGGAATGGAGCTTGGAGGGTTTGATTTGTCAAGGAATAGGGTTGAAAGGATTTGGAAGACGCAGCCAAGAGAAAAAGAGAAGAAGAAAAGAAGAAAAACCACTCAAAAAATACATTAAATAGGCTCGGCTAAGGATTCGGCCCGATGTTCGGCGGGCCTAACTGGTCACCAAACAGGTCGCTGAAGCTAACCAAGGGTCCAAAAATAAAAATTTTTAAATGCACATTTTTCTCAAAATTTTAGAAACCAAAATATCACATTAAATCACTCCAAACATGAAAATTGTAAAGAAACTAAATCGTATGTGGTTCCTGGCAGGATCTGACATGAATAGTGTCTAACCAGACTTAGATCCAAAACAGCCAAACATAGCCCTATCCTACGAGGATTCGACTATTGCGAGTGGTATATTATTGCACATCAATTTTTGGCGCCGTTATCAGGGACTAGTTTACGGTTTAGATTGCCAATTTTGTTAGATTAGGTCTATTTGAATTCGTTAGACTTTAGTTTAGAATTTTTTTTATTTCTTTTTATGGCTGTGTGTTGTCCTGCTTCAGGACTCTGTTTGCACAGGAGATCGAGCGCAGACTTGAGATCGAGCGCATACTTGCGATCGAGCGGAAATAAGATCGAGCGGAATTGCGATCTAGTGGAATTCAGTGCAATCGAGCGACTAATTAAACAGAACTGGCTAGAATTACTTAAATTAACTTCAAGCAGCCACCATAGCCAGGTAGCTATTTTTATTTTATTTTTTTTAGGACTTTTACTGTTACTGGTGTATGTAGGTAGAAGATCCTTGGCCCTACAACTCGTATCTTGCAACCAAGAATTAGAACAGACTCTTAGAAAGAACCTAAAGGACTCTAATTTGGTATGAAGAAATATACCAGAACTAATGGAACCAATAGCAGAAGAGAGGCCTGTGTTGCTTAGGGATCACTATATCCCTAATATATACACCTCTCCTTCATGCATTCAGCAACCACAAGTTGCAGTAAGCCATTATGAGATTAAGTCCAGCATCATCCAAATGCTCCCATCTTATTTTGGACTTAATAATGAGGATCCTTACCTCGATGAGTTCCTCGGAATCTGCTCTACCATCAAATTGCAGAATTCTTTCGAGGATGCTTTAAGGATGCGATTATTACCCTTTTCACTTAAGGATAAAGCCAACTATTGGCTGAATTCCTTGGGAGTAAAAACTATCACCACATGGGCTCAACTGCAACACGAGTTCCTTAAAAAGTATTTCCTCATAGGAAAGACCAACCAGATTGGGAGAGCTATCACTAGCTTCTCCCAAGTGGAAGGGGAGATATTTCATGAGAATTGGAAAAGACTTAAGTAATTAGTTAGAAAGCGCCCACATAACCAAATTCCTAAGTGGCATCTCGTATAATGCTTTTACTACAGTTTAAGTTAACCGCATAGGCAGATGGTGGATGCCTCATGTGGTGGCACGTTTATGTTAAAAAACGAGAATGAAGCATGGACTCTCTTCGAGAATCTATGTGAAAATTCAGTACAGCATGCCTTAGCTAGTAGGAGGGCACCGGGCCTTAAAGCCCCTAATGCTGAAAGTCCTTTTGGGGTGACTAGTCCATCGGATGTGACTAGTAAGATGAACGCATTATCACGAAAGCTAGACCAGATTATGGCAGCTGGCTTTGCCCCTATTATTCCACCTCACATGTCCATTCCGAATGAACCATGTGCACTACGCTATAGTCCCTCGCACCTCTTGGACATACATTCTAGTCCCCACCTCCTATCGAGTTTAAACCACCAACGGTTACACTCGATTATGTCTATCGAGGACCACCCGACATTCCCCCACCTTGTATTGCCTTTAGTTTAGAGGCTAGCCCTTTGGGATTGTCTAGTGGTCACGAGATAGACATTAGTAGGAAAGTGGTTGACTCTAAGGGATATGAACCCTTTTTGTGCATTCACACTATGAACATAGCAGACAATTCCATTATTAGTGATGTAATGCATGAAAGGGTGGACCCAACCTTGGAAGAGGTTGTAAGGAAGAACGGATTGGTAATTTTGTACATGTGAGTGTACCGTTTGGCTGAAGACGTTAAACTTAGCGCTTGTTGGGAGCCAACCCAACCTTAGTTAGGTTAGAATTATGTTAGGATTAGAATAGGTTTAGTTTAATTTCTGGGTCTGTGTGCTATTTTGCGATTGATCGCATATTTGCAATCGAGCGCAGTGCGATCGAGCGCATTTCTACGATCAAGCGCATTTGGGCAGCATGACAGCATGTGCACTCATTAGTAGGTCTATTTATGGCTTTTCACTTAGATTTTTTTAGGGTTTCTACATTTCGTTCGAGCGCACAGCCTATTTCTCTTGATTCCAAGTATTCCTAGCCTTCTCCTTGCTTGACATTCTCTACTTTAGGCTTTTGTTTTTGATAAATCTTGTTTAGAATAGGGTTTTCTTATAAACCCCTATCATATTTTTAGACCAGCCTGCCCAGATCGATCGCATATCTGCGATCGAGCGACTGCTACCCAGATCGCAACCTTCTGTACTGATTTTAATCCTTAACCTGCATTATCTAGTACTTTGTGCTTTGAGTATCCATGGCCGCCCACCGTTCAGAGTTTACAGGTTCTTGGAGACACCAAGAACTCAATTCTAAAACAGAGTTTTTTGTATGGAGCAACTTTAAACATCACCCGACACTAAATGGGCCGTAAAGCAATTACGCAAATGGGGGTTGACTGCTTTATTCGCTCCAGTTAGGGAAGTATCCCATCAACGTCACGTGCGATTGTTCTATCAAAACATGCACATGAACAATGATGGAATACTTTCGTCTTCCATGGATGGGGTCGCTATGACCATATCCGACGAGGACATAGCAACTGCTTCGGGATGCCCACTAAACATCCCACTTAGGCGCAACGGGACTCCTCGTTATGTGCCTTTTCCTGGTGATCTTTATCTCCAGCCTATAGTGGACGATATGTGTGAGGGGCGGTATGCCGATGCATACCGCAACTGCACTACTCGGGCCTAGCTACCCTTTCACCTCTGGTTCATCGATATGGTGTTCCAAAAGAATGTGTACCCTCTAGGGCACAAGACCCAGAGGAGGGGGGATTATCTGGATGCACTATATGCATTTTATGCAGGATACTGAATATCAGTTCCCAGAATCATATGGGAACAAATGCGGACTATTTAGGAGAAATTAATCTTTAGGAGGGTATTGAAGGCCAACTCAATTAAACTACACTTTCCTTTTCTCATTACTGAGTTTCTTATTCAGAATGGGGTAGTAATTGAGGATAAAGACTACACTTTGCGTAGGCACCACACATTTGGCCTACGCCAATGGCAGCAGAGTGCTTCATACACGAGGCGTCTGCCTCATGTCATAGCAGCTTATGCTGCTAGGGATGCCGCTAAAGAGGAGGAGCCATCAGAGGCTGAGGCGGGTTAGATCTAGAAGTATAGGATGATTCCCCTGTAGATGATGCCCCTCTAGCAAAGGCAGGACAGGCTGTAGGAGAGGACATTCCTGCCTACCAGGCTGAACCATCTGAGGTTCCAGTAGGATAGACATACTCATGAGAGGCATGACCATCTAGGATTCATGCAGATACTGAGGGTGGGGACCGCGAGTCAGATTTCATGGATTATACTGCCACTCCTGACATGAATATGGGCCAGGAGTCATCTTACCATATGTCATATCAGGAGTACATGTACCTGAGAGATTTTGTTGACCACTGCCGGGGTGATATGACTGACCTACAGAGGGAGGTCAGGGCCACACAGGACCTCCAGAGACATTCCCACACCATGTTGTCACGCATGGTAGACTTAGAGAGGGAGGTGATGGTCACCCAGGATTTACAGAGACGGACACAGGATATGATGGAGCAGTTCCTCCAGCTTTTTCGGCCCTAATCCACCAGCACCTCCACCATTTTGAGTCTCATTTAGGTGATATAGCTCTATTTTATAGGGTTAGTTTATCTTTCGTTACTTGTTTTCTTTATTTTATTCAGTTTTCCTTTTTATAGGATGTATAGGATTCTTTTTATTCTGCATTTGTTGTTTTAGGATTTTATTTTATTTAGTTTATTTACATTAACATGTTATTTATGGTTTAGGTTTGTTTCCTTTTTATTTTGATGCTCTTCCGGGTTGGTATAGAACATATCTGCAGATTTGCGATCGATCGCAACCCAGTTGTGATCGAGTCGAATTACGATCGAGCGCACTTCATGTGCAATCGATCGCATATTCACAGATTTGCAGATTTTGCCCTATACACAGTATATCCAGTTTCTATTTGATCTTCAATGTTTATATATATGTTATTCTTTTGAGTTCATTGACTTTATAGTTGATCTTTATGACATTGAAATCTTAGGAATACCCTACATTATATATGTTTGTGGGTAACATCCTGTAAACCCGCACGAGACTTCACTCGTCCTCTAAGAAAGCCTTGGGGTTTAAAAGGCTTATTGCATACGCTAAATGCAATCGTAGATCCCAACGAAACGTGGATATAAATAGATTTATTTTTCCTATTTTATTAGATGCTTTGATGTTTTGTTAAGTATGTTTAGACATAAAAGAAGAAGAGGAAAACATCACATGGCTGACTTCTCTTGGACTTCCAGCTTCCTTCCATCTGGACCAGCATCTCCATCAGGTTGTACTATTCTTTCTTTTTATTTACTTGTACTTTTTATTATCTACATTGGGGACAATGTAGGATTTAGGTTTGGGGGTAGGTGTGAAAGAAAGACAGTTAGTATGAGGCATATGCATATTGCATCACCTATTTGCCATATTTGCTATCTTTGAAAATTTTGAAAAAATCTAGAAATTTTTAAATTTGGTTGAGATTATCACTTTAGGGATCAATTTTTGGCTTGATGATTGTGTTTAAATTCATTAGGGAAAGATTCTACGACACATAGATATTTAGAGTTGAATTTAGTTTTATCCTGTGATAATACCATATTCTTGCTTGCATGACCACACTTGCACTAGAAACATGGATTATGGATGCATGTGAATGTAGTTTTAGATAAATTTATATGCTTTGATTCTTTTAGTTCAATTAATAGAATGCTCTTGCTCCTATATATAGGTCTCTTAAAAAAAGAAAAAAAAAAAAAAAAAAAAGATAAAAAGTTACCGAGCCTCTTTGCCTCATGAAGCAGTGAGTGTTCACGTAGGAAAAAAATTGATAATAAATTATTTTAAGCATGTAGTAACTAGTCTAGTTTGGTAACCTAGTGGAATTGAGTTATTAGATCCTTTGGGGTACTCTTCACCTAATGACCTGAACCAAATGGAACGGGATCATTGATTGAAAGCTTGCTAAGGGGTTCCTTAGGTGGCTGAATGAGAGTTACACATTGCACATAGCATGCGTATTGTAAATTAAAGAGAGAAGAATAATTAATTAATAATTTGAATAAGAGCATCATTTGTCTATTTTGATAACTAATTAAATCTTTGTATATTTAGTTTGATAGGACTATTTAGCATGTATTTCATGATTTGTGATTCTCACTTTCTCTTGCATGTATTAAATCTGCTTGAGTATGGGTAATTGAATAGGATAGGATTAAATTTAGCACTAGATATTGTGTGGAGTTGAATAATCGATTCTTAGGGATTTAGATTCAATTCTTTGAGTTAACTTTTGATTTCCTATTTGCTGATATGATCAATTTGGTTTGAAAATTTTCTGTTGGCAATATTGATGGATGATTTTAAATTGGCATTAGTTTCATTCTTCCTTTGCTCGAGGACTAGTAAAGTGTAGGTTTGGGGGTGTGATATGTGTGTAGCACTTATACTTTTGGACCTATTACTACTACTTACTAGTCTTAGAGAGTTGTTATTGTGATTGAATTAATGCATATTTATTTTTTTGCAGGTCTGTGGTTGATAAGGAGAAAATAGGCTTAAAAGAGTCCATCAAAGCTTAAAGTGGACTAAGCTTCAAGGTGCATAAGAAGAGGTGATCAAAGCCAAATCCGAGGCCCAATTACATCTTGAAGACCAAGGAGGAAGACCACAGTGGAAGCCCAAAAGGAAGCCCAAGCATAAAGTCTATAAAGCCCTGAAAGACCAGAAGATTACACAGTTGATCGATCGCAATTCGGATCGATCGGATTTGCGATCGATCGCATATATGGGATCGAGCGCAGGTGCGGTGCGATCGATCGCACATGCACAGTAGCAGTTGCGTGATTGCTTAGAAGTCTGAGTCTATTTGTGATTTGCATTCCCTTTTCTTTTTGGATAATTACTAGACTAGAAATTATGTAATATAAGCCCATTACTGGGACGTACAGAAGGATGAATGAATCAATTATAGAGTTCGAATCGGATCAGAATTGGTGTTCTTTACGTTCTTCGTGCGTTCTTCGAGTTCTATCCATGTTCTTCGTTTCTCGTGCTTGCTGGGGTGTATGCAGATCATGAGGATGATCTTTTAAAATCTCGTTGAAGGTCAAACAACCATGAGCGGCTAAACTCCCTTGTGGAGTATTGATGTAAACTCTAATCCTTAATTATGGTTTAATTTCATGGATTTTTAGGTTGTTTAATTCACTGTTGTTGATTGCATGATTAAGAGGATTTACAAAATCGGATTTAATTGTTTAATAATCAAGCCTAATTGAATAATCGGCCATTAGTTTTGTTAGGATTGAACCCACAGTATTCCTATTTTCTGTGATTATAGGAATGCTAATCGTGCAACAGTGCCTAATGACATGATGAGTATGACGGATTTCATAGGCCATGCCTAGGGAAGACGGGTTGTACTAAAAGGAATAATTATGTTCTAATTCTAAAAATTAAAATAAACTAAGCTAAAATCTAAAATTCAAGTAAACTAATTAAAAGGGAATTAATCAATCAGGAAAATAGTGAATATTGATTATCCCTCTAACCCGTTATTATGGTAATATCATGAATTCCTAGGCATTAATTCACTGTTGAAAACAAACTTGTGTGTCTACAAGCACATATAACATCCCAAAACGGTATTATGCTAAGAATAAGCATAGCCTATATGTCGATTTCTCTAGGCATAAGCTATCAAATCCTTAGACATAATTTACATTATCATATGGGATAACGATAACCCATCTTCGGTTGGCACGGACTGTCTACCTACACTAACTAATC
>JAUPMG010094429.1:0-12469 GCA_031762675.1 Pachysandra terminalis
CATGTGTCGTCTTGATGATGTGCCATATGGCAAAATCTGATCCATTGATAACTATTTGTGAAATATGGCCTAAACAAATATGTTGAACTATTTGGAGAAAAAGAAATAAAGGAATTTTTAGAGGGAAGAAAGGATTGAGAGATAACAAGAGGCAAGCTCCGTCCCTTCTTTTTCACTGGGCTACGGTTCTTCAAGAATTTTTCGATGTATCTTTCTCAATTTTTCTAAATGATTGGGGAATTTATAATTTATATATGGTCTTCGAGGGGTTGAATTCTGGTTGGGGACTAAACATTGGTGTATACTTATATCATGACAAGGTTGACCCTTCATTTTTATTTTAATTCAATCCTACACTCGTAGAAAAAAAAAATCATAAGTATTCGCAAAATTGATCACCTTTGGACAAAATTCTTTATATTGTGATGCTTATATTATTCACCTTATTCCATTTGAATTAAGCTAGAGTAGTGATTGTTCTTTAGGTTGAGCAATGCTTAAGAAAGTTCAAATGTCATTCTTCTTATGCAATATGTTATAAAATAATAAAAATATCAATTCTGTTATAGCAGTTGAGATTCGAGTGCCCTACAAATGTTCATAACCTGACTAGTCTAAATTGTGCGGCATAACCAAACCAGTTGATTTTGGTTAGATTTGACCCATTCAATCCAAGCTATATAAAATTTTGTGTATTTGTTGGGCTGGCTTGAATTAATTGAACTATTTTAGTCCAGTTTATGTTGGGTACATTGGAAACTGTGTTAATTTCATTTTGGATCACTTTTCCTTTAGGTTTGACCAGAGTCCAGACTATGCTTGAAACTCTGTTTGCTGTATTTTAGTACAGTAAGTGATATTATTAATTTTTTGTTTTTTTTGAATCAAATTATTTCATTTTTATTAAACTCTATTTTGTTATAAGTCCAGACTATGCTTGAAACTCTGTTTGCTATTTTTTAGTACAGTAAGTGATATTATTAATTTTTTTTTTTTGGATCAAATTATTTCATTTTATCAAACTCCATTTTGTTACAATGTCATAAAGTCTTTGTATCATTAATGATTCACTAGGGAGTCTATAAAGCAATCCCGATTTAGAAATCTTATGAGTTAGATTGATCTTGTAGCTACCAAAGTGGCTCGATCATGAAAATATGAGGGTAATTGAATCTCTAGTATTATAAAAAAAATTGACATTTTTATTATTTTATAGGATTGCACAAGGAAAATGGCATATGAATTTTCCTATAAAATGATTAGCCAATGGAGGACCATCCCTCTAGTCTAATTCAAATGGAATAAGGTGTATATAAACATCTTTGTGGTGCTGATAATCAATTAGCCCCGTAGAGAGAAAGAGAGTTCCCTTGGCATGAAATTAAGATATTATTGTGTTCATGCAATAAGGTTATGAAAATTTAATTTGTGAGCATTTATTTATACACACACATCCATATATACATACATAGATATACGGACATTATAGTTAATAAACCTTCTGTAATCGATGGTCAACTGTATGGATTACAAAACTTGACTGGATTAAATTTGAAAAAGTGGAAGAATACACTATCAAAATAATCCTTGATTTTATGGATCTAGATTAGCATTGCGGGAGAATGAACCAGCCAACAACAACGAAAAATTGCCTTCTCCATTGGATTTGGGGTGTTCATAGTGGTGAGTTTACAACCATTTTGTAGCACTGTGCCTATGCTTTTGCCTTCTTCAATTGCGTTTTTGCTTCTATGCATCCCTTTGTGGCCACCTATGCCGCATCAGCTTTGTATCGGAGCTTTGTTTCTGATTCCTTGTTCTTCAAACAATTGGACTTTTCTGCCTGTCCCATCTGTGCAAGGGTTTTGTTGCGTAGGCACTTTGTGTGCATTATACAAATAAAAGGGAGAATAGAAGAATTTTTCGGAGGTAGTGACTTTTTGTAGAAAAATCGAACTAAAAATAATTTATGTGTAAAAGGATCATGGGCTTTCATTGCACCAAAAAAGAGTGAAAAAGGGGTATTCGTTAAAAAAAGTATGAAAAATATATAGTTCTTCATTGAAAACTGTACAAATTATTTAGCTTTTTTCTCTTGTTTGAAAATGTTAGGTTTCAAGGCTACTCCTGGTATTGGTGAGGGGAAGGAAAGATCCAGAAGTGAACTTTTTGGGTTTTTTGGTGTTGCCACGTATTGTTGACCTCCAAAAATGTTCTGATCATTTAAATGTCACCTACTGTATTGCAGTCAAATGTTTGGAAAGAAGTGAGAAAGAAGCCAGATCCACCATCACCATGTGTGATCTGTGAAGGAAGCGGGAGAGTGGATTGCCACCACTGTAATGGAAGAGGTCTCTCTCTCTCTCTCTCTCTCTCTCTCTCTCTCGGGAGAGTGGATTGCCACCACTGTAATGGAAAGAGGTCTCTCTCTCTCTCTCTCTCTCTCTCCCTCTCCCTCACACACACACATCTCAAACTTTAAATAAAAACAAAAGATTATTAACATTGCTTTTGTCTTATAGACATCTGCAATCTATATTTGGGAATAAGATATCTCCATGATCAAGCATCAAATTCACCTAGTGATTCAAATCATAATATTTGGTCATTTTTTTTTAAAGTTATCTTATTTCTTTCAACAACAGTAAGCAGAACAAAATATGGGCACAGGCTTTCTGGATGGATCCATTTCTGACAGTTTCCACCTCATATCTCCATTGTGTAAATTTTAGTCAACTAGGACAAGGCCATGTAGTGAAGAACCCAATTTCCTCAATGACTATATTTAAAGAAATTAAATCTTTCAGTGGTTCTTATTTGTTGAAAAAAGTGGTCAAATACATGATGGGAATAGCGGTTACCTGGGCAAGGGGGCTGCCCAGGTGGCTACCAGATGATTGCCTATTAAATGAAGGGTACGGATTGGCCATAGCATCCCTCTCACTTGACAGAAAAGCGAGGCCCATCCGGAAAAGAGCCAAGGATGAGCCATTCAAAAACGTTTACGTAGATTTTATGTGCTCCCATTCTGATTAAGTTTTTCCCATGAAGACTCTGAAATAGGCCCAACGAATGTTGGTCAGGTGCCAATAAATGGCAGGTTCACATCTATCATCTCTCAGTTGTACTAGTAATTGTTTTTGAATTCTACAAGAGATTAAAAAGCTTCATTATGTGTATACAAAGAATTTATGTTTCCTAGTATTTGCAGGGAGGACAAATTATGTGCATCTAGTTATGCTTCCAAAGGGGGAGTGGCCAAAATGGTGAGGTTCCAGACTCCAAATAGTGTTACACATGATGTGCTTGTAATGGTTTTTTCCCTATCTTGGCGCTTGCCATTAATCATCCAAACTCTTTGCAGGTGTAAGACTTGTGGTGGGAGCGGCCTTGGCTATTGCTCCCGCTGTCTTGCGACAGGTGAGTACAGGGATATAATGGGGTTCCGTTTCATGAAGATGGATTCCAATCGGACAAAAGATCACAAAGAGAAATTCTAGTGACAATGATAGGTGCTTCGATGCAACATATTTTTCTTCCACATACATGAAAGCAGTAGAATCAAACCACGGATGGAATCAAGTTATGAAAAGTATGATTCTAAATGTAACCTGATGAAATAATTCTGGGATGTGGCTTGCGTAAGTGAGTGACATCCACAAATTTCATTTTACCCAGCCTGGATTTTCAAAACGCACGCTTAAAAGATGGTGCCTTAGAAATCCAAAGAAACCTGCTCAGTGCTGGACTTTGATGAGATGAGGACTACAGTTATACCTTATCAAGTTCTGTTTTGAGAATGAAAGCTTTGTGATCAATGTTTATGGGTTTGCCTTGTAGACTTGTGCTCAGCCTTCATTAATTTGAGGAGAGCAGGTTTTTTTTTTTTTTTTTTACTTCTCCTCTCTCCGGATATAACTTTACGTCCCGGTATTACTGTACGGAAAATGAAAGCATTTCTGGCTGCAGTGGTCACTGCCCCGGATCTTGGATAAGAGCTGATACCATTTTGTTTGTTGTTGTAAAGTAAGGTATGGCCATACTGGGGAAGATGAAATATCAGTTCCCATATCTAATATCTGAAGATGCTTATGCATGGAAAATCTCTCCCTTGTCCCAGCTGCAAAACACACCCTTAAATGAACTGCATGCATGTTAATTGGGAAAAAAATGACGTGCGTGCACGAAGAGGAAACAACTATGATGTTTGTATGATGTGTGTGTGTTTGTGTATGTCTGTGTGTGTGCGGAGGCACGCACGTGTTTATGCGAGTGTATGTGTGTGTTAACCCAAAGCTGGCACATAATTAACACCTGATTTGGTAGTTTCTTGGCACAATACTAAAATGGGTAACATATCAGCTAGTTTGTACTCCTTTCCTTTTGTTTTGAGATGGTTTGTTGGGGTAAAAAAAAAAACACCACTTTTTATGTACCACAAAAAAAAGTTTTTAACCACAAATAGCTTTTCTCATTTACTGTCTTGTAGTTGAATTTTTATGTTTTTCGAAGTAAACTTGTTTATCTAGACAACAAGTTTCCTCCATGAAAGAATTATTAGGTTATACATAATGCTATTATGTGTGTAACTTAGTATTAAAATGGGTGTAGCCTAATATTATAAATGGTGTAACCTAGTGCTAAAATGTGTGTAACATTGTGTTAAAATGCGTGTAATCTAATGCTATAAAGGGTATAATCTAGTACTAAAATATGTGTAACCTAATGCACTAATGGGTGTAACATATTGCTACAATGGGTGTAACCTAATGCTACAATGGGTGTAACCTTGTGCTAAAGTGTGTAACCTAATGCTCTAATTGGTGTAACCTTATACTAAAATGTGTAACCGAATGTTAAAATGGTTGTAACCTAATGCTATAAATGGTGTACCTAGTGCTAAAATGTGTATAACCTAGTGCTCTAATTGGTGTAACCTAGTGCTAAAATGTATTTAACCTAGTACTATAAAGGGTATAACCTATTGCTATTTAAGGTGTAAGCTAATGATATTTAAAGTGTAACCTTGTGCTATTTAAGGTGTAACGTAATGCTATATAAGGTGTAACCTAATGTTATTTAAGATGTAAGCCTACGCTAATTTAAGGTGTAACCTTGTGCTATTTAAGGTATAACTTTGTGCTATTTAAGGTGTAACCTAGTGCTATATAAGATGTAACCTTGTGCTAATTTAAGGTTAATCTAGTACTATTTATGGTGTAATCTTATGCTATTTAAGGTGTAACCTAGTCCTATTATGGGTTTAACCTAGTGCCAAAATGGGTGTAACCTAATGATATAATGATAAATCGTTAGGACTTAAAAACGAAAATGTGATGAGATATTTTTGAATTGTGGCTCATACAATAAAAGAATGGACTTGCTCAATATCTTCTATATTTATTTGTATAAATGAATTATAAGTTTCTTTGCCTACACATATACATAGTCTCTTTGTTGGTCAAAATTTTGTAGTCAGATTTAACCTTTTGGCTTATTCTTCTTTGTAGTGTTGGGCCATTTGGAAGGATTGTAAGAGACGGACTTTTGAAGACTGAAGCCAAAAGACAAGTGAAGAGAGCTGTCATACACACTTTGTAATTGTATCATTGGACTTATATTATAGCAAATCTCCAGGTATTGGGATTTGAGGATTTCAGTAATTGGATTAATCTTATATTCATGTACTAGCTCATGTTTAGGTATTGGTAGATTGTGTTTCAGTTCAATGTATACCATCCGTGTTCAGTTCTTCTTTAAACTTTTATTAATAAAATTTCTTCATCCATAAGAATACAATTCAAATAGAAAAAAAAAATATTTAAGAGAACAATAAACTGAAAAGTGGTAAGAGCTTCCCAATGAAAAAAAACTCTTTATTGAACATATATAAAGTACAACAAACTACCATGAATAAGTGAAACAAACTGTTGTCAATGTTCCAAATTTTGGCAACTTGTCGTCAAAATGAGAGCAGGCAAAGAGAAATCACGGGGTAAATCGAAAAATGTAACTTCTAGAAAGGCAGTAACGGCTGTATTGACTAATCCCAATGGCTCCTTAATTTAAATTAAAAATTCAAATAGTCCCATTTTGTTAATTGAAGCATATTCTTTGGCTGATCGAAGCACATGGGAACACCTACAAGAACCCTAGGGTGAGCCGAATGTGCCTTTGGTTGAACCTAGGATTACCTCGGTTAACCAAAATATAGCTTCGGTTAATCAAGTCCTCAAGGACCTGAGAAAATAGGTCCCTATTTTTTCAACCAAAGGGCAATCGGTTAGTGTTCGACTAACCGAAACCCTTTGGTATGAGAAAACAGAGTTTATGTTTTTTCGATCGAAGGGACATTCGGTTAGTGTTTGAAAAATCGAAGAAAGATTTTGGTCGACCGAAATAGAGATTTGGTCAACCGAAGAATCAATTGAAATGGGTGTAACCTAGTGCTAAAATGGGTATAACATAGTGCTAAAATGTGTATAACCTAATGCTCTAATAGATGTAACCTAGTGCTAAAATGGGTTCCCTTTTAGCACTACGTTACACACATTATAGAACTACGTTGCACACATTTTAGCATATTAGGTTACACATATTTTAGCACAAGGTTACACCCTTAAAGCACTAGGTTACACCCATTTTAGCACTGGGTTACACCCTTTATAGCATTGGGTTACATCCATTTTAGCACTAGGTTTCATACATTTTAGCACAAGGTTATACCCCTTATAGCATTAGGTTACACCAATTTTAGCAATAGGTTACGCACATTTTAGCACTAGGTTACACCCATTAGAGCACTAGGTTATACCCTTTATATCATTAGTTTACACACATTTTAGTACTAGGTTACACACATTTTAGCATTAGGTTCAGTTGGTTATTCGGTTAGTGTAACAGTAACCGAAGGTCCCTTTGATCAAAAAAATAGAAACCCTATTTTCTAAGACCTAGAGGCTTCAGTTAATTAAACACTAACCAAAGGCCCTTCGGTCCAAGATACAGGGACCTGTTTTCTAAGGTTTGGGGACTCGGTTAACCGAATCTAGTCTTCGATTAATCGAATAAATCGAAGGATCATCCGGCTCACCCTAAGGGTTTCTGTATATGTTCCCCCTGTGCTTCGATCAATTGAAAAAAAATGCTTCGGTTAACCGAAAGGACTATTTGACCTTTTTAATTTAAATTTAGGAGCCATTGGGATTACACAATAGAACCGTTCAAGCTTGAATGAAGAGTTCAATACATGATGAATGTGAAAGGATAGAATTGACATGACATGGAGTCCATAGTGCTTTTTATATGGGCTTTTAACATGAAAAGAGGATTCTGATAGATTTATGTTGTAGTTAACATATGTGAAGGTTTTAACAAGGGTAATTATTACTTGTTCATTCTGTCCAGAACTATCTGATGTGCCGATGAACCAATCATCCAAAGAAAGAACCGACTGGAATACTACTATAACCTGTGGAAGCTAATAAAGGTGAGTCCTTTCCGGCAACACTGGTAGAGCACATATCGCCAATTGTTTTTCCATAACTTTGTTTGAAGCCTCAATTGGAATACTTATATAATGGAGATCTAAATCCAAAACATTCATTTAGACTGCTTTGTTCATCTACTTGTGTCGACGATCCTACAAAATGAGAAATGAGTCAATAAGTGCCATATTAGTACATCTACATAGAAAAATATCAAATCATGGTATTTATACTCACCAGAGGGGCCTGGTATTTGGAGTGAACACGTATGCTTGGTATAGCCTTGTTGATGGTAATGTCCACATGTCCTTATTTTTTTCTCCCAGTTGTGTAATGCTCTCTTGTTACCTAGGTTGCCCTTGATATTTGTCAGGGGGGTCATGTATAATATGTCTGGTCTTTTTACACCGATCTTGATTATTAAATCATTGGCTGATAGCCTTACCCAGATGCCTCATATTTCCAACTTGGGATGGACCTTCACCACAATTACTTATTTACTTCTTAGCACGTTTTGGTAGGCCTACTAGGGCACTCATTGTGATCTCATAACTGGCGGAGGACTTGGAAGCCATGTAGCATAGAAGCTTGCATTTGTTAATAAACTCTTTACAATGCATCATTTAAGCCACCTCGAAATATGCCTCACCGGTCTCATAACAACCCTAGGTCACCAAAACCCCGAGCGGGTGCGGATCGAAAGCGGGAGCGATAGCACGAGTGCCAAACTTGAAAATAACTTGTGATCGAGAGTGCCTATAGAGCGTTTGCATATATACATACAAACTATACTTAATGTATAAAAACATTTCCATTTTCATTTTTATGCTCAAACCACATATATAAGAGAAATGACATAATCCATAAAATATCTCAATTTAACCTTCTATCAATCTAATTTCATCTTTTTTAGAATAAAACTCACGTATTTTATAATTTTATAAAAAAATCCCCAAAAATTTACAAGAAAACCCATGCTTTTAAATATTTTTTCAGAATAAAACTCATATATTTTTATATTTTTATAAAACCCCCCCAAAACTTTACAAAAAAACTCATGTTTTTTTTATGTTTTTACTCTAATCTGCGGATTTGAAAAGTCAAATCCGCAGATTAGGGGTGTTCTCACGCTCAAAATGCGGATTCGCGTTCTAAGCGCTAGATTCCTCCCCATTTACACAGATTGTGTGACTTAGTAACAACCGTCTGAGTTATTACACATCCTCACAAAGTACATCCATCTTTTCATGATGCAACTCTCTGGTAGTTCAGGAACATTTTTCATCTTTAGAATGATAGTCATGTGCTGACATGGAAAGCCAATCCTCTCAAAGTATAAGCAACAATAATTGATGTTGTGTTCTGTGTTATCGTAAATAATGTTCCATTGATGCTCAGGATGTTTGAACTTATACAGTGTATAGGTATGTTGAGAAGAATTGTGTTTGTTGAAGTTCACCACAAAGTGTTGAACATCAAACTTCACTTCATCTTGATATAATCGAAAATCTTTCTTCGTGTAAAGTGATGCCGCATGTTTCAAATAAATGGTGAAGCACCCATTTTCCACGAGCTCGGTGTAGTTCATTTCAAACTTAGCCTTAGCGTCCCAATGCCGTCATTTACCAATTATTCTCTTGTGGCTACTAACAAACTGATTCAGTGACATCTTGACCTCCAAGAAGTAGTTTATATAGGAATATATGCTCTCACACCATTGTGCGGTCCTCATTCCAACAAAAAAAACACTCCTCAAATATAGTTCCAATCACATAGATCTCATTTTATACACCTTAGGCATCCATCTACTTTCATGGATCCCATATGTATTGAGTATTGCGACTCATGCATTCTCAAATTGTTTAGGAGTCCCATTCATATACATGCAACGATCAAAATCATAGGTGAAATTGGGCTTCGAGATGTTGGATACAACATTTCTATTTAGGTGCCATGCACAAAGTCGATAAAGAGTTCTTGGCATGACAGAAACAATAGCCTTGCGTATAGACTTGTCGCCATCAGTAATAACTAAAACCGGTCTTTTTTTCCTTTCATACAATCAAGGAAGGTCTACAATGCCCAACAGTATGACTGAATTATCTCATCACCCAATAAAATGCATCCAAATGCAATCGTTTGATTGTGTTTGCGGACGCCAACGAATATGACTAGAGGCATAAGAAAATGGTTGCTCTGGTAAGTTTAGTCGAAGCAAACGATGCCTCCAAAACTGCTATAATCTATGCGTGATTGAGAATCGGCCATGAACGAACAGTGCAAATGGTTGAGACTATCAACCTGGTACCGGTAATAGTAGTTGGTGTTCTCCAACATCTTTTTCTCCATGAAGTCAACTAACATTTAACATTGCCATCCTTCATAGAATCCCTGCCAAGTGCATCAATGAAGTTTGTTAGATTATTAACCCACCTTGTCATATCCTCCGGCCTTTTAAACCATTACGTTCATCACTTAAAAAATCCTAATCCTAGCCTTTTGTAACCCGACAACCTCATTTGCATATACAACACTCACCTTTCTATGTTCTACTTTGAACTCCTTCACGATCCATCTTTCCAACTTCACATCATAAAAAATACGAAATGTAACAAGGCAGTTGCACCTCGTCTAGGGTCGTTCTTCAAGTTACCTATTGTAGATACCTAAAATGTGAAAGCAGGACACTGGCCGAGACATCATCCCAAGAAATGCTGCAGATGATAAACTTGTAAGAGTGGGCAGGTGATGGTGGAATACTCATGGGTATGTTTGTACCTTCCTATGGCACAAATCAGTTGAAACCACGATGGCCAAGCTCCTAAACAGCCAAGTCGTAAGGTTAATGTTACAAAACTATTAAGTTGCAAGGCCAAGGTTACTGAATGGTTACCTTACGATCAAGTTGCAAGACTAAGGTTACTAAATGGTTACCAAACGGTCAGGCTGAAATGTTTGATATACTCAAGTGAGCAAAGTTCAGATCCAACGTTACCTAACGATCAGGCTTAAATGTTCAATATGCTCAAGTGACCAAATTTCAGGTCTAACATTAACTAACGATCAGGCTGCAAGATCAAGGTTACTGAATGGTTACCTAACTATCAGGTTGGAATGTTCAATATTCTCAAGTGATCAAATCTCAAGTCCATCGTTACCAAACGATCAGGCTGCAAGATCAAGGTTACTGAATGGTTACCTAACTATCAGGTTGGAATGTTCGATATTCTCAAGTAATCAAATCTCAGGTCCATCATTACCTAACAATCAGGTAGCAAGACCAAGGTTACTGAATGGTTACCAAACTATCAGATTAGAATGTTCAAAATTCTCAAGTGATCAAATCTCAGGTCCATCGTTACCTAACGATCAGGCTGGAAGACCAAGGTTACTGAATGGTTACCTAACTATCTGGTTGAAATGTTCAATATTCTTAAGTGATCAAATCTCGGGTCCATCGTTACCTAACGATCAGGCTGCAAGACCAAGGTTACTGCATGGTTACCTAACTATCAGGTTGGAATGTTCAATATTCTCAAGTGATCAAATCTCAGGTCAATCGTTACCTAACGATCAGGTTGCAAGACCAAGGTTACTAAATTGTTACCTAACTATCAGGTTGGAATGTTCAAGACGTCGAAAGCCTGGATAGTGTAAGACGTCGACCCATCGATTTGCTCTTATATCTAAGGGGAGACAACCCTGGATAGTGTAAGATGTCGACACATCGATTTGCTCCTACATCCAAAGGAAGGCAACCCTAGACGTCGTAAGGCGTTGACACTCCATTTATACAGTCTCGAGAGCACTAAGATTTGAGAACCTCGAAAGTACTAAGACTGAATAGCCTCAATGACTTCTATTATACTCATACCATCGATCGCCATCGCCCGTATCTCAGCTTCATGAGCATGACAGATAAGGTTACTCGCCATCCTTTTGTCAGGAACTACATGTTGTGTCATGATTTTCATTGGCGAACCTGTAATTCTCCAATATGACTTGGGATTGGTCTACCTAAGAGTTTGGGAAAATTAGTCCATGTTACCACGAGTTAGCATTTTAACACTGTTAGTAACCACCTAACGGATTTTTAACTTCCGTTATCTTTCTCCAAGCACTATAAATAGTAGCTCATTCTTCAAGAACAGGGTTGGAGAATTTTCCAAAGGAGTTAGGCTCTGAAAACGTTCTCTAACCCATGCTCATGAATTTCTAGCACCCTAACTCGACCTGTGTTCAACGGTCATTATTTACCCTTCTCTTCTAATGGACCTTGAACTACGTCTGACTTGATCCCTATTTGGGTACGTAGGCAACCTGTTGCAGGTGCAGTCTAAAACCACCATTAGATTAGGGGTGATAGGAGGAGTATGGAAGATTGCTCAAACTTGACTCTGAAAAGAGATCATAAACTTCTAACACCATCTCCCCTATTATTACTTGACCTTTGTTAATGGTCACTCAGTCTTCTTCTTTTTTATTCTTCTAAAGACGAGGTACGGTGGGTAATCGACTTAGGCTTCCGTCAGTTGGTAACTACTTTTGGCGACTCGCTCACAAAAACACCCTTTACATTTTTGATGACTCTATTGGGGAGATAGTCTCCTACATACCAACTGATAGTAGAAGAATGCCGAGACTAAGAGGTGGACCAAGAGCTGGAGATCAAATTGGGCCATCCTCTTTCTAAGTAATTGAAGAAAGGCATGATGAGGACCATTCTCCTGACCTACACGAAATGCATGATTAGGAGGAGGTGAATGAAGAAGTTGAAGATCGTGATGATAGGTGAAGACCTTCCTCAAATTTGGTGTAATTAGTAATAAGGTTTATTTGTAATTAGTTAGAACATATGGACTAATTTCAAATTTTTAGTATAAGCTAATTAGTTGACTTTAAAAAATTGTGATTGGTGGGAGCACAATAGATTATCTAGAGTGCATCACACACAATCATAATCTCAAAGTTAAACCAACGGC
>JAUPMG010094440.1:0-12469 GCA_031762675.1 Pachysandra terminalis
AAAGTAATTAAAAAACCCTAATTAATTTAATTGAATTAGTGCTAAATTCACCAAAAAAAAAAAATTATTGTTGAATTGTTTTTTTTTCCATGCTTTTAACGAGCCGAGCTCTCACTAGCCGAGCCGAGCTTTTCACTAGCTAAGCTTTTGCGAGTTGAGCTTTCACGAGCCGAGTCGAGCTTTTCACGAATCGAGCTTTTGCAAGCCGAGCCTGAGCCTTGAAAAATAGCGAGCCTGAGCCCGAAATTTTTTACCGACCCCGAGCCTTGTCCAGATTTCACGAGCCCGACCCGAGCTGGGCAAAGCTTGGCAAGGCTCAGCTCAGCTCGTTTACACCCCTAGTGGTGGGTTTAAATACAAGGGCAAAATAGTTAAAAACATGTAACAATTAATGATTTCTGTTAATGTAGGGAAAGTCCATATCCGAATGCTGATAGTAGTGGGGATATATTTGTTTTCTTGAAAATGATAATGGGAGGTATATGGGTATTATACCAAACCTCAAAGGAGGTTTGTGGAATTTACCCAATAATCAATGATTTCTTTATCACACTTTTTAACAGTTGCTTTCGGGTCTTTGTTTTATATGTCCAAATTATCTTAACTTACCTTTTTTTAGTTTATCTCCTGTTTAAGTCACACGCAAACAACTTCAAATAAGTTTATTTCTCAGCTCTATCTTTTTTAGTCTTCTTACACATCTACTCAATATTCTCATCTTAGCAACATTCATCCTATACATATACATATGTTACTTCATTGTTACCTAACATTCAAATCGATACATCATAGTAGGCCTAATGATTGTTCTATAAAATTTTCCATTTAATTTATTTGTAATTAGCGAATAATGCTAAGAAGCAAATTGAAACATTTCCTTCTCATAAAAAATACATTTGTTTCCAATTGTGGTTGTAAAACCTTCTATCATATTTTAGGTATTTAAACTTTCTTTATATGTTTATCTAAGCTACTATTAATTGTTATTGGCTAGGCACAAGTTTTCTACTTTGAGAGCCAACATTGACATGGAATTGTTGGGTTGGGATTAGGGTGTACGAACAGGCCTTTTGTGCCAGCCCGACACGATAAAGCTCGTGTCTTTCGTGAAGTAGGCTGGTACGGCACGGCCTGACAAATTTATCGGATTGTGTCGTGTTTAATTTTAGGCCCCCAAGCATAACACGGAACGGCCCAACAAATTTATCGGACTGTGTCGTGCTTAATTTTAGGCTCCCCAAGATTAGCATTACACGAGATATGATTATTATCGTCAGGCAGTGTCATGCTGGGTCTGTGCTTTTGCCTTTAGTTTACCCAAAACTTAAGCTTGGGCACGAGCCAAATCATGCCGGACCAACATGTGCAACCCAGCTCATTTGTACATTACTAGTTGGGCTAGCTAGCTTTTCTTAAATTTTAATAGGTCTGACCCAAAGCCCAACCCTTAATAATCGAAATTGAGCCTAGTTTAGTTCAAATTGGGTCAACATACAGCCCCATGGTTATCCGAAGAGGGGCAACAGAAAAAAAATTAAGAAAGTGCAAAACAATATCCCGAGTGGGTTGTCCCAATGGTCACTTGCAGCTAGTCAATTTTGCAGGGGGCCGTTTCACTTGGGGTCATTGGAGGCTTACCCAGTCGTTAATTTTAGGGCCCCAGAAATTAGTTGTGGTGCGCGCAAGTTGGCCCGGACACCGCAGTTGTCAAAAAAAATGCTATCAGCATCCTCCTGTCTGGAATTCCTCCTGCCAAGGGCAATCTTGTAAAAAATGGGGTTTCACAACTTCACCTCAATTAACTCATCTATCAAGCCATGAGGCCTACCAAGGAACATGAGAATAAGATGTTCATCCCACAAATGCAAGCACAGGCTTGTCGAAAGAAGCGAACAAGCCTCTTATAGCATTGCTAAGGCTCAAGAAGCCAAGAGACTATTATAGAAGAATCTCCTTCCACCTCTAGAGCTATGAAACCTAAAGATTTGGTTTCTTCTCAAACTTGTCAAAAGAACATATATCTTTTGCCATATCTTCATTTCCCTTTTGCCTTCTCTAAGGAGCACTTGCATTAAAAAAGAAAAAGAAGATTGGGCCATGTTTGGATCGACCGGTCTTAAGCTAGATTGGTGATCCAACCTGGTATCTGACCGAGACGATCCCCAATCCCATACCGAGTTTAAACACTCTGGATCAACCAACCCTCCTTCATGCACATGAATTAAACATTAGATGAGAGGACAAGAAATAGCCTTTCCACCTTTGGAAGCATATCAACAATATTGATTTTCAGCTTATTATATGACATACTTTGGGAGATTTGAAGCATGTAAATGAAATCTAATTAGAAAACTAAACCTTTATGTGTGTGTGAAGCACAAACCGAGTTCATTCATCATACACAAAGCAAAACCCAATCCAACTGAACTTGAACTGACAACTACTATGGTATTGATTGCAGGAGTTTGAAGCTGAAATAGACTGTGAATCAAGCCAACACATGATTTGAGCTAAAGACTATAAACTTGGTTAATACTTGCTGAAAAAACCTATTCATAGGATCGAAATCGTAGCAATTCGCTTCGAAAACCAAACTCTATAGAATCTACTACAAATCAGTAACCCAGAAACAAAAACCTAAAATGGAAACTGTGAATAACTGATACTAGCAACTGTTCTGCATATCAGCTTAGTCTGGAATTATCACGGGGTTCTGTTGAGTTGATCTCATACTAAATAACAAACAAAACACCCAAAAAATGATTATTATTATTAGTGAAGATCCACAAAGAACAAATAATCCTTCACCACATTTATCTTTCTATCAAACAGATTCTCACCAACAAAAGATTGCACTTTAAACGAAAAAGCTCTATTTGATTCAACATTGACAACTCTGAATTCATACCAAAAAGATTCCTTTGAAAAGAAAAATTAATTCTGTTCAGGAATCAAAACTTTGAAGTGATTCATGACTTCAAATGAACTGGTATCAGAAAGTCAAGATCCCTTCTTGCAACACTTGGGGTGAGATTGAAAGGATCCCAAACCAAAAGGATTCCCTTTTTTTTTTTTTTTTTGGAAATTTATCTCAGAAGATCTTCTGATGTGAAGAAGATCATTCTAAAACCAAAAAGAAACAAAACCCAGATCAGGAAAACCTACCATTAACCCAATCTCTCATCGATCTCTGATTCTCTATCGATCGTCTGTCTACGGCTGCATCGCTTCCATGGTTGAAGAACTGAATCGTGATACTTAGAAGGCAAGGCCATCAATCTTTTCCTCCTTTTAGGCTTCGAAATCATCTCAATTCCCATCTCTTTCTTTACCTTCTTGTCTTCTTCTTTGTCTCCAATTTCACTTGAAACCATTTTTATGAACCTGAAAGCTCTCTTTCTTCTCCTGATAACTCTTCTCTGTGTAAATCGAATACCCAGTACGGATCCTGTAGTATAGAGAACTGCTTTTACCAAGAGATCAAGACCTTCGCAATGGGTTTTTAATTCAGTTGAAGAAGAAGATAATAAAGAAGGAGAATTCAATGAAGAAGAAGCAAAAGAAGTAGTAGAAATCGATGAAAATGGTGAAGAAGCAGCAGAACTGATCGAAGAATCTTGAAGCCTCATTGGAATTACAGTAGAAAAATCGGAAAACTAATTGGAGTTAAGTAGGAAACAATGGGTTTTGGAGAATTCAAAGAATAGAAGAAGAGAAGAGATGTAGAAGAAGATCGGGAAAGGAAAAAACAGAGAACAGAAGAGCATTCAAAAGGTTTTATATTCTGATACTTGATTCAGGGAAATGAGGTGGGAATTGGAATTGGAATACTATTTCTGATTTTGCTGTTTGGTGACACCAATAAAATTGGAATTTGAAGTGGAACTGGAATTAGAATTTCTCAGGCAATTCAATGGAATTCATTTTTGAAGGGGTGCATTCAATAAACAAGCAATGTAGGAATTGGAGTTTAAATTTTAAAACTAATTATCAGTGTAACATATTAAAATTTATTAGTTTAAAATTGATTTCAAAACCTCTTCACAACATTGGCAGGGGTATCAGAAAGCGTGCCAAAATATTTTTAAAATTAATCTTTAATATGATAAAGTATTTAATATAATTAGAGATAATATTGTCTTTTGGTTAATTTTTTGAGATAATGGTTAAGTTTTCAAGACAATCATTCCTACCTCTTTCAACTATAAAAAAATCTATATTATTAAGAGAGAGGCGTAACGAAAAGCGTGCCAATTTTTTTTAAAAATTAATCTATAAATTTGATAAAATATTTAATATAATTAGGGATAATATAATCTTTTGATTTATTTCAAGAGATTATTCAAAACAACTGTTTCCACTTCTTTCAATTATTAAAAAAAAAAATTATGGTCAACATGTTCTAGATGTGTAGCAATGTACAATACCGAAAAATAAAAATCTATTGAACTAAACCAATAGATAACCCTAATTGGCAGTGTGTACACATAAATTTTGTTTATTGAAAATAACTAACAAGATATACAGAACAAAATCAATTTTATTGATTTAATATAGGAGATTACAATCTCTAGGGATTTTCTTTATACAAAAGAAAATGTACTCTGATTCTTCTCTTCAAATTCCTCGATTTAAGGGCTAAAAACAGCGTATTCTTAAATCAGGATTCTTGTTGATGAAAAGTGGTAGATTTATAGATTTCACGAACCCAATCATGAGAATTTGTTGCATAGTCTTCGGCTTGATCTTTGGGTTTGTAGACTTATAGAAGATATTGACTGAAGGCTTGAACTTTGATGTAGATCTCTGGGCTTTTGAGTGTATTCAGAGATTGAGAGCTTTATCTTCAGGCTTAAATGTTTTTATTTTGAGGCTTCAAGTCTTCAGATCTTCAAGGCAATTGACCAGTAGAGCTTAAGAGCTTTTTCTCCTGGATCTTTCTTCAATGAATTTGATGAATTTTCGATTCTTTGGCTTGATCTTCGTGCTTGTAGACTTATGGAAGATGTGGGCCAAAAGCTTCGTCTTGATATAGATTTTTAGGCTTTTAAGCCTATGCAGAGAATGGAGAACTTGACTCTTCAGGCTTAAATGTTGTATTTTGGAACTCCAAGTCTACAAATCTTTACGACTTCAAATCTTCAAGGTAAGGTGTCAGAGCAGCAGAATTTCAGTATCTATTCATCTTTTTCTTCTTATCCTCTTTGTGTGGGAGAAGACTATCCCTATTTATAGATTTAGAGGGGAGAGTCTTTTAGAGTACGAGATAATTCCCAATTTAATTAGGGATTAACTACAAGTAGAGGTTAGAAGATTATCCAATATAAAATAATTCTTTATTTAAGAATTATCTATGGGTCCCGTTTGAACTAATGAAAGATTTAATTTAAGAAAATCTTATTTTAGTGAGCCATCTCGTAAGATCATGGCATTTAGCAGAATTTTAGTCTCCAAAATTTCTCTTTCTACACGGTCTGAGTTTAGAGTGGGCCATTAGGGTTTAGCTATCTCAATAAGGTTCTCCTTAATGGGAGTCTCAAGGTTATAGGGGTTAGAGTGGACTAAGGTACGTGGTATCCAAAGTTTTAGGTTCCACACTTTCACTTCCACTCCTACATCTAAAACTAAGGGGTGAATTGAATCGGGTTGATCTAAGTAGGCACTTAAGCCCAGTACTTCATGGGCCTAAGCTTCGAAGTCCAACAAAACTAGTCTTCACTTTGATTGGAGTTGTTTCATAAATGGATTGGATTAAGGTCCAATAAAATCTTATTACTTCCAAAATTACAAGGCCAATAGGTCCCCAACTATATAACCTTAACATCCTCCGAAATGGTCCTCTTTAGGACATCCCCTCAAATGAGGCATCGGGTAGGGAGGGTCAGGGGTTCGATTCTGCGTCTTCCCTATTGAGGGAGTGGTCAAGTGACCATCCGCACAGGCATACCAAAAACAATAAATAAACATATTTTGAAATGAATGAGCATTGTTTATTTTTCAACAACCTAGAGCTAGAGCATGTGTAGGAATGGCAACAGGGTGGGTTTTGACAAACCTTAACCTGCCCCTAAATGAAAACTCCTAATACCAAATCAGTTCCTAATCTTATCGGGTATCGTATCAGGATGGATTTGACTTGATGCAAGAAATCATAAAAATAAATATTTTTTTTTAAGTCGATAATTTTTAGAGATATTTATTTATAAAATATATGTTTTTATATATAATATATATAGTTAATATATAGGTAAATAGCAATGGTGCGGGTTAGGGTGGAGTTGAGTAGAACCTGCTCCAACACTTGAAATAATAAAAAAAAAAAAAAAAAAAGAAAAAAAAAAGAGATAAATTGCATTGACACCCCCTTTAGGTTTGGCATAATGGCAACAAGTATCCCTCAAACCTTGGTCATTACAACCAATACCTTTATTAGGCCAAACCGGGGGAGATTGATCATTTGACTATAATACCCTTCTATCAATTTAAGTCTATTTAAAGGGATAAAAAAATTTAATTACTAATTTATTCTATAATTATAAGAGAGTTAAGATTTTCACAATTTTTAATATTATGATAAGCACTTATTTTGTTTTTAAGATGATTAACCAAAGTATATAAGGATATTTTCATCCTTAAAATATGTTGATATAAGCAGAAAAAACAAATATTTTAGTATTTTATTGGTGGTTATTAACTGAAGGGTTCGTAAGTTGTAACATATTTTCTTTTTTTTTGGTTTGAACCACCCGGTGCTCGGAAACCACATCGCTCTGATTAAATTCAGATTCGAGCCGAGATGGATCACTAAGGCGGTAAAGCTCTCCCACACGACGCAGTTGCATTTCCAAGGCTCGAATTCGAGAACCTTGGTTAAGCTAGAACGGACCTATAACATCTGATCTACACGTACGGTGATAATTGTAACATATTTTCAAAGGATTGTAAGTTGTACGGTACTTTCAAATTATAGGGAAGATGGTCAAAGTTTGAGGGATGTTTGTTGTCATTATGCAAAACTAAAAAGGCTGTGTCAATTAAAAAAAAAAAAAGAAACAAAACAAAAGAGGGTGTGAACGTACTTTACCCATAAAAAGTTGAAGTAATGGCCATCAATACATGCAATGAAATATGGTCATGTACCGTCTTGTGTATCAATGTAAATTTTTATTTTTTGGGGGCAAAGTGAGAATAGTACATACGATCAAGTGATTGCACGTGACGCTGTGGTCCCATCCTCTTCAGGTCTCGAGTCTCCGCGACACGTGTATAGTCAGGTGACCGGTGGTGGCGTGTTACAGGTATGCACAACAACTGAGCCCATCTGTTATCGTACGCTACCTTCAGACCAACGTCAACGTCAAAAAGCGTGACCGCCAACTATTCAGGATGCCACGTAAGTCTACTGTCGGCATTTCACCGACGAGTAATTTTCTCGTTTGTGCTCTTCGAGCAGAATAAATTAAATGACAAAAAACGTATACTATTAGTATTATAAATTTTTTAAAAATAATTGATGCCATTTTCAAAGCCAATTTGCTAATGCCACGTGCAACTTAAATTGATATTTCAATTAAATAACAAAAACTATCCAATTCTATTCTCACCTAAGTGATTAACCCAACTACTATTTGTATCCAAAATCGGCTAACGAACGAGACTAAATAAGTTCGCACGAGACAACAGATGTCAATACCTAAGCTTTGTTAATCAATAGAAATACAATGAGTTTGAATGCCTGGCTCGTAATGGCTAAACCTTGACGGTCGTTTCAATACTAGATTTTTGTATTTGTTAAGGTTAGTCAAAAAGAACAAAAGGAGGGAATTGAAGATCTCAAATAATGATTTAGGAGAACACAAAAACAGAGTTGTCTTAAAGTCAGAGATTCAAATTTTCCTTGATGAATCATAGATTGCTTCAATTATTTATTCTTTGTTCAATGGGAGTGAGAGCTTTTATAACTAAGACTTTTGGAGAAGGCTAAATTGACAAGTGTCAGCCATCAAAGGTCGGACACGATGGACTGTTTTCACGTGTTCTTGCCTATACGTTGACTGTTACCTGTCACTTCATACAAGTGTGCAAACGACCTTTGCTTGTGCTCAACCCTTTTTGATGTGACATTCGCCCATGTGGGTTAGGTCAATTGCCAAGTAACCGTCATGGGCCTGACGGGACGTCTCTCTGGACCACCATTCCTTTAGGTATCTCGATATCCTTTTATGCAAGTGATTTAAGAGACTCGAGATGTTGTTACTAAGTGATGTTCCCTGGAGAATAACTCGTTGGGCTAAGTGATTGTGATATGACTGCGAGTATAGCGCTTCACAATATCGAGTTGACTCATTACTCGACGTTGTATCACAACTCAAGGTGCTTTTACTCCTGAGATATATCAACCCCGATACAGTTCTTTTCCTTCAAGACCCAGGGTGTAAGACAAAGTCTATATTGTTCGAGTGATATTACTGCTTCTCGGATAATCCTTTAGTATGTGAGGGCTGTAAAGTCCGCACCTGTCATCGGGATAAGATCATAAAGTTTAAATCCTAACTCAGGATTAGATCATAAAATGTCTTTACCCTATCTCGAGTTAGGATCTCATTGTTTCTACCTGATGGGACTAGATCATTAAGTCTATCTGAACTCGGATTGAGATCACAATGTCTGTATCCGGTGTTGAGATTAGATCATAGAGTCTATCCGAACTTGGAGTGAGATCATAATGTCTTTATCCGGTATTAGAATTAGATCATTAAGTCTATCCGAACCAGGAGTAGGATTACAATGTCTCTATTCGTATGCAGAATATGATCAGATTGTCTCTAATCGGTCTTGGGATTAAATTATTAAGTATTTACCCGGACTTGGTATAAGAACAAATAGCCACTACCCGGTATTGGTGATGCGACTTCGAGGTTGATTCCCTCATGGAGATACTTTCGAGGTTGCCATGTCCTTCGAGTCCTTGCATGTTGTTGAGGGCATGTCTCGAGAATACTTCGAGACAGGGGTATAAAGTGCAACAATGGAGGGTAAGTGTCAAATAACCTTATCTTATTGGTTTAATTTAAATTTTCAAATTGAGAGGTCATCAATATGAGAGCTAGTAATTTTCAACCCAACCCGTAAATCTATTTGAGTTTTAGCGAATTTGAGATTACATTTTCAACTTATAAATGGAATTTGGGTGAGTGCTTTCAACCTGCAAATAAGCAGATCGAATGTTATCCACCTTGCTTGTTCATTTTAACAAGTAATGCGAATTAGGCAAGCCTAGTGATAATGTCATAACATTTTGTTTTTTTTTTATCCTAAATCTTAATTTAGTGACCTAAACCAATATCTAACAGGCCATTATCATATATCAAAATAGGGAAAAGCAAAGCATCTATGGCCAACCCTGTCCTCAGTTCTACGGCATTAACGTGATATCAATATGTGGCACAACAAATTCAATATTTTTAAATGGTAGATGGCGTGAGATATTTGGTTTCCCTTAAAAGGAAAAAATTTATTGTCCACGTGTTGTCACCTCATTAATGCCACAAAGTTGAATGCAAGTTTGACCATAGACTTGAAATAGTTATCCTCATTGAAAATCCACATTTTTAAATGGTAGATGGCGTGAGATATTTGGTTTCCCTTAAAGGAAAAATTTTATTATACCACGTGTTGGCACCTCATTAATGCCACAAAGTTGAATACATAGACTTGAAATAGTTACCCTCATTGAAAATCCACAGGCTATGTAGTTACATAGCATTTGATTTCTCTCTATGCTTATCGCCAATCGTTTTTAGGAGAGCATTTCGTCTGTTGCCTTGAGGCTGTTCCATCAGCTGATAGATGCCACGCGTTAATCATCTCGAGAGGTCTTTTTCAAATTTTGAACATTTTGAAGGGTCTTTGTCGAAATGTTCGAATTTTGAAGGGTTTGTTTCGAGCTGACGTGGCGTCCATCAGCTGTTGGAACAGCTGATGGAACAGCCAACTCGGAACAGACGAAATGCTCTCCTTTTTTAAAAAAAATATTATGGAATGATTTATGTACATTTGCTAATAATTGAGAGGGACGATTAATTAATGCGACCACAACCATCGGAGAAGTGGTTTAAGTGTGGTGATAAAAACACCAAGTTTTTTCATTCCAGAATCATACATAGACGTCGCAAGTATAGAATTATCTCTGTTCTTGATGATAATAACATTGTTCTGAAAGACCCTAGTGATATTGCCAACACTATCACTACGCACTTTAAACATCAATTCACTAAAGAACAAACCTCACCACTTAACTTAAATGAACTAATTCCACAACAACTTGTCACTATTCAATATAATAACTGCCTTCTTGCACCAATGTCGGTTGTAGAGATTCTTCACACCATTTAACAAATGCCTACTTTAAAGGCCCTCGGCCCTGATGGCCTTCCGGGACTCTTTTTTGTCACTTATTGGGATGTACTGAACCCTCTCATTTGTCAGATGGTCAGAGCACTCTTTCACTCGGGACACCTTTTTACTCAATTTCTCATTCCAAAAAAGGATAATCCCAACAAAGTAGAAGACTACATACCATCAGTTTATGTAACACCATTTATAAGCTTATTGCTAGAATAATAGTTAATAGAATGTGTCCTTTTCTCTCGAAATTGATTTATCCGATGCAGGGTGCTTTCATACCTAAAAGACACATAACTGACAATATTCTTATTGCAAATGAAGTTATGAACTCATTTAAACATAAAAAAGGACATTTAACTTGGATGGGCGTCAAATTAGATATGGAAAAAGCATACGATCGTTTAGATTGGGACTTTATTGAAACAGTGTTGTATCGACATGGTTTTCATAACCATTGGATCAGACTCATCATGACATACATCCGAAGATCTCTCTCACCTTACATTTTCATTTTATGTGCGGATATACTATCTCGCCAAATCGATAGTTCAACACGCATTGATAAAAACATTGGAATTAAAGTCTACAGATATGGACCTAATATTTCCCATCTACTATTTGCGGATGACTGTATTCTCTTTGCAAAGGCTAACTTCTCTGCATGCTCTTCTTTACTTCGAATACTATCTTCTTATTGCAATGCATCTGGACAAAATGTCAATTATAAAAAGAGTTCGATGATCTTTTCATCAAATCTGCCTAACAGACTTTGCAGATTATTAGCCCGAGCGAGGAGGATTCCCCAACATTCACACTCGGAAAAATATCTGGGTATCCCTTTGATCACATCCAATGTCAACCGAAACACCTTTAGTGGCATCGTTGAAAAGACAAAAGCCAAACTTGAAGGTTGGAGCGGGAAACTATTGTCTCAAGTAGGTAAAATCATGCTTATTAAAGCAACCCTTTCCTCTTCGCCACAATATTTGATGTCCTACTTCAAACTGCCAAGGTACATTACTGTCACGAACCAAATCAAAAATTTCCAATTTTTGAGATTTTCCGATTTATTCGCAACTGTCACCCCGTATTTCTATGAGTGTGGATAACAATGGTCAAAACATAAGAGGAGGTTAATTTCAGTTCTAGTAAGATATAAGTAACTAATACTACCAAAGCTGAAATAAAACCAAATCTAAGAAAATAAAAGTCTGCTCCTAGACTATTTCAATTTTTCTACCAGACTGCGCTACCCATTCCAGTTTATCTTCGCATCTAAGCTCCTGAACCTGAAATATAAAAAACACACATAAGTTGAAAGCCAGAATGAGTAAACCTTCAATGAAGTGTATTCACTCATGCTCCAACATTATGAGACAAGTGCGATAAGTGTACAATGTGTAATAAACAGTATATGTGCCAGTGGTGAACAATGTGGTGATTTAACTATAAATTCACAAATCTGATGTTTTCTCAAATCCTTCCTGAGTATATCTCAACAGTTAATAACTCTACAACTATATGCTTAGATCTATATGAAAATTAGGCCACATGTTTCATACGCAAGGCTCTCACACTAATATCAACAAAGATATGCAAATGCAAGTGAAATGCAAATATTGTATGGAAGGTGAAATATCGTAAGTTTTCATATGAACCCAATCTCTATCCGGGGTGTCCCAGTAACTTGAATGCGCCCCTTCCAGCAACCTGAAATCATCCCCCGTATGAACAGATTAAGGGATATGATTATTCTAAGTGTACATCATAGTTTTCAGGGAATCTTTGTAATACCCTGTACTTTTGAAAGGGAAGAATTGTAATTCTTCCTTTGTGATCCAAGTCAGACCAGATTAGACAGGACCAGGTCGTATGACTGGGATCAAGGTCGACACGCCTCAGTAGATGGGATTATGAAATATAAAGTATAAAAAAATAATTGTTCATGTGAATAGTTGACTAATCAAGTGATTAGTGCAACTTAATGATTTAAATCAAACGGTTAATACAACATGATGGAATCTAAATGACTTAACAATACCCCAAAGGGGTCTTACCTTGT
>JAUPMG010094451.1:0-12469 GCA_031762675.1 Pachysandra terminalis
TGCAGATAGGGCTATTTTGAGGGTGTCGAACCTCAAGGATCGGTGGTAATTCTTACTAAATTATCAAATTAATTCTTTTTGGTTATGGGATTATCAAGTGATTGAGTTTCTCCTAAAAATTACTAAGAAATCAAAATAAGACTAAATAAACTACTGTGATGTGAATTCAAGGAAAAGAAATGCAAGGTATTGATGATCCCCCTATTTCATTATTATGGACATCTCATGAACTTTAGGACATTTAACTTAATATTTGATAATGATTCGTGTGGCTACAAGCACACCCTAAATCGACAAGAAAGGTCACGTTAACATTAGGTATAAGCATACCCCATCTTCGATTGGCACAAACTGTATACCCTAACTACTCTAATCTAACTAACTACTGTGGTATCACAATATGTCTTTTCTAGGCATGGGATATCTAATTCCTAAAGAAACGTCAATAAGCACCGTTGCATAACCAATGGCCCTATAATCACAGAAAATAGGGTCATTCGATTCCAATGGTGATTATCAAATCCCTAAGACAAGGGATAGGAATGATCAAGATTGGTTTTAAGACTTAGATCCGGTTATTAACATTAACCCTCTAATTATGCAACCATCAAATATCAAAATAAACAATCCTAAGCATTCATGAGATTAATCCATAAAATAAAATAGGGTTTACATCAACACCCTACCTGGAGATTAGCTCCTCTTAGTAGTAGGAGACATCAATGCAACATTGATTAGCTCCATCCAATTCGTCTAAGCCTCCATTTCCAAACAATCCCAAGATCCAAGCAAAGAACAAAGCATAGAACAAAAACTATAATCAAAAACCTAATTAAAAAGTCTCCAAGAGATCTAACTAAGAGCTCCCCCCCTTCAAGGATGATTTCCCACATTCTCAACCCTCTTTTTATAGAGATCCAATCAAGCAAAAGAAGAATCCTTGAAGAAAAATAGCAACTTTGTCTTCAACAGGAAACTGCACGTGTTTTCTCTTGTACAGCGAATTGAACCTTTTAAACGATTGATTTAGCCTTTGACGTCTTCAGGAAAGTTGTCGGTTTCTTTCTTAGATTTCCATAGCAACCAAGATCACCCGATTTGAATGTGTCTATATTGAGTTATGGGTAAAATATTGGAGATTATTTAGAGAAATTCTGGACAGTTTCTTTCCAAAATTCAAAATAAAAACTTTCTCCTCTCATGTGGGGTGAGCTTTCACGAAAATTGCACTTTAATTAGTCTAGGATCTTCTAGAAGAATTGAATGGGTCTTGATTGTTTCGAAAACATTGAATCTTACAATTTATACTTCCTTTGGCATTCTTTTGAAGTTCACTTTAGCTCATCCTTCGCCATCATCCATCGGCACGATCTCTTGAAATTAAGTCCTAAGCGAGCATCTTTACTTCACTTTTCTGCAAATCCCATCAAACCTGAAATCACATAAAAGTGCATAAATTCCTCAATATAAACATAGAACAAGGACTGATAATCATGAGATACTAGTCTAGGAAGTGCGAATAATGCGCACTTATCACACCCCCAAACCCCAACTTTGCTAGTCCTCAAGCAAAGAAAAACACATAATAGAACTGATACAACAGACATATATTCATGTAGTTTCACATAATAAATCAAGGTCTGAGATTATAAACCATATCAATCAAGGAATCCTTATTTCATTTAATGAACTGAATTTAACCCAAATAAGGACCAACCCTATGACTCCACAATGAACCCAAAAACACAATCTAAATCTATCAAGTTCAAATTCACATACCCAAGGCAAAAAAATAATCATGCTAGTGTAAGTGAGAGACAATAATCACAGAAGAATGCTAAGTATTTACAATCCATAATATACGCAGTAACTAAGAAGGTTTTAAAATAATTCACCCATTTTGCTCTTTATTATGATTTCTAATCTAATTTTCATCTTTTGACGCGAATATTCCATGCTTTATGAGGCACAGAAACCCGGTTACTCAATGAAGATTATTATCGTAAAGGCTAATTTTCATCTTTTTACGCGAACATCCTTACTTTATAAGCTAGAGACGCCCGGTTACTCAATGAAAATAACCAATATTTTTTTCTTTTTTTTTTTAACTAAATACATCCTCCACCTCTTAATGCGAACACTTAATGTTTCATGAGGCATCAAGGCCTGATTAATTAGTGAAAAATAATCCTTTTTTTTTAAACTAACAAGAGCAAGAGCAATCTATTTATAAAACCTCCAAAATCAATGTATATAAAATATCATGTAAACACAGTCACATCATTCTATAATCAATGTCCTAGTGCAAGTGTGATCATACAACCTAAGTATGTGAACCCTCCCAAGATAAAATTTAAATCAGATAAGGACCATATGTGTCTTTAAGTTTGACCTTAATGAATTAATTTCAATCATCAAATGAAAGAGATACCCAAAAATCAATAAGATGTATAACTCAAGACACTTCCATATAAGCATAGTGAATATACATGAATACATGAAAATAAAGCACAAAATAGCATGGTAGTACTCTCAATGCAACATGGTATTTTCTTATATACCCCCAAACCCAAATCTTACATTGCCCTCAATGTAAGCAACATATATAATGGAAGCATAAAGAAAATACATAAAGGAAGAGTACAACCATGCAACTCAAGCCGGTGGCTGAGAAGGTGTGGGATCCGTGTCCTGGCCATAAATATCCTGAATCCATCCGGCCTCGCTGCTTCAACTGTATATGCAACATCCAAAAGAATCATGCAGATCTAGAATCTGAGGGAAAGAATGCCACCTAACTGAGGGAACTCTATTACCTAGCCTAATGGACTCTAAATCAAGCCTAACCTAATCTGAAAATAAAATAAATCCTAATTCTAAAAAAAACTAACAAAATCCTAAACTAGAATGGGTTGCCTCCCATTTAACGCTATGTTTTACGTCTTTAGCTCGACGGAAGTGGTCTACTCAGTCTATGCCCTTTAAGGCTGCCACACTCCACCCCATTGCCTTTTTAACTTTAATTTTTCTTTTTAACTTTCTACTTTTCCGATCTTTTCGCACAAACAATGCAATAGGAACCGGAATAGTAGAAGATGATCCTAAAAAGGCAGACTTTAGCTTATCCGATAGTTTTTTAAGCTCAAGTTGTGGTGGTGTATAGGGTGGAATGGAAAGGAAAGTAGATTGGTAAAGTGTTTTCTCTAACGGATTTTCTTTAATATCTAGGAGGAAACACTCCTTTGCATCAGGTGTATGCTGAAATGCACTGATGATGTTGAGCTTGACCTTCATATTCCCAAAAGATATATCCATAACACCGGTTCTACAGTTAATGTGGGCAAAAGCTGTAGCCAAGAAGGGGCGTCCTAGGATAATCGGAATGTCCTTATCAGGGATCTGGACTGGCTCAGTATCAAGCACGATAAAGTCTACCAGGAAGTAGAATTTATCCACTTGAATGATAACATCTTCAATGATACCACGTGGTGTCCTAAAGGATCTATCTGCTAACTGCAAGACAACTGACGTGGGCTTAAGCTCTCCTAAGCCAAGTTTCAAAAATACCGAATAGGGAATCAAGTTAACACTAGCACCCAAGTCAAGGAGGGCTCTGTCAATGGTATGGTCTCCTATGAGACATGACATAGTAGGAGCGCCTGGGTCCTTAAACTTTGGTGCTAGGTGATGCTGCAATATAGAGCTTACCTGTTCCGGTAAACGGACCTTTTGGGGAGTATTACTCCTGATCTTACGCTTTTGAGTGCAGGGGTCCTTAAGAAACTTAGCGTATGAGGGAATCTGCTGAATAGCATCAAGGAGAGGAATATTGATCTTTACTTGCCTAAAGACCTCCATCATGTCCTTAGTCTTATCTCCTTGTTTCCCAAAATAAGAGGGCTCCTTGAGTCGCTGAGGAAATGGAGCACGAGGCTCATAAGATGTCTCAGGAGCTAGAGTGATAGGAGGAGGGCCTACATCACTCTCTCTTAGGTCAGTTGCCTCCTCAGAATTTTCAATGGGCTCTAGGGCAACTGGCTCAGTCTCTATATCTCCTACCCTATTGTTTATCAGCCTCCCACTCCGAAGAGTGGTAATGGCATGTATGTGCTCCATGGTAGGGCTACCTAATGTGTTCCCCTCTACTAAGGACTTCCCTTTAGAATTAGGCATTGGTTGGTTGTGTAACCTCCCATTCTCTATTCTATTCAAAGCATTAGCTATTTGCCCGATCTAGGTTTCAAGCTTGGCGATGGATTGAGAATGGGAGTTGAGCAACAGAGTGTTAGCTTCCAAGTTGCCTAACGTAGCTAATACCTTTTCCTCAAAGGCAGAGTTTTTAGGAGGAGGGGTGCCTGCTGATAATACTGCTGTGGGGGCCTATAGCTAGTAGGAGAGTGATAGGATTGAGAAGTAGGACATGCCGGTGCACGGGTATGCATACCATGTGATGGAGTAGAATTCTCAGGCGCTTGCCATGAGAAAGTGGGATTATTCCACCATCCCAGGTTATAATTGTGAGAATGTGGATCATTACCCGGTCTGGGGTATGCGGCATTCACATGCTCATAAGAAGGATTAGGGAATTGTCCAGAGGGACAATCCCTAGCCTGGTGTGAGGGGACATAACATATAGCACAAGGATCAGTCAGGATAGTCGTGTAAGGTGGAGGTGTGGGTGCTAGACCAACTTCTAACAGTTTGTCTAGTTTACGTGATAGTGCGTCCACCTTAACAGTCAAATCCACAGTGTTACTTACCTCATATAGACCCTCAGATTTAAGTGCTCTAGTGCCCTGTGTCTTACAACTGGTTGAAGCATGCTGAGCTGAATTCTCACACAGATTCTCGAAGAGAGTCCATGCTTCATCCTCACTCTTTAGCATGAATGTGCCACAACATGAGGCATCCACCGTATGCCTATGTGGTTCAGTCAGCCCATCATAGAAGCACTGTACCAATTGCCATTTAGGGATAGCGTGGTGTGGGCACTTCCTAAGCATGTCTTTCAGTCTTTCCCCGGTCTCGTGAAATGCTTCCCCTTCACCTTGGGAGAAGCTAGTGATAGCCCTCCTACTCTGGTTGGTCTTTCCGATGGGGAAATACTTTTTTAGGAACTCATGTTGGAGTTGATCCCAAGTGGTGATAGTATTAACCCCTAAGGAATTTAGCCAATACTTGGATTTATCCTTTATTGAAAAAGGAAACAGTCGCATCCTTAAAGCGTCCTCAGAAAAGTTCTACAGTCTAATGGTAGAGCAGATCTCTAGGAACTCATCGAGGTGCTTGTAAGGATCCTCGTTATTAAGTACAAAAAATGATTGAAGCATTTGAATGATGTTGGACCTAATCTCATAGTGAGTCGCCTCAGGTTGAGGTAACTAGATGCAAGAGGGAGGTGTGTAAGTGTTAGGGATAAAGTGATCCCTAAGTGCAGTGGGTCTCTCCTCTCCTTTTGGGTTAGCCATGCTTAAAGGTGAATTACCTATATTTTGGAGGGAGGGTAACTTTGACTAGGCTACATGACCAACCTTGTAATATATTTCTGATCTATGTTTAAGGTTTTGTCAAGGTAGCAATCAAATTGAAAATATTTAGAGCAATTTTTGTATGAAGTAGGTGATTGTAGGAATAACTGGAAGTAATTGTGCAAAGCTAAGGATAAAGGTGGGTTGAATGTGTGGAACACAATGACCCATAATTCTACATTGCTTGGGAAATGGATTTGAAGGGATAGCTCTGAACCATAGTTAGTAAGTTCGAGGATGGAAAAAATGTGGTACGACAAACGTTCCGTCGAGCACGCAATGCCAATGCGCATCCCTTACATCATTCCGCTATTGCTACACTAGACGATGCCACCCATCATCCAATCCGAGTACCCCCATCTGCCCACTGGTTCCCACCACCCCCAGTCACATTGAGCTCTCTATAGATTATCTAATTGCATGATGATGGTCTAAGTTTATAAGTAAGTTGTGTCGGGGAAATGAAGGAATTGAGATTAAAGTATTAGAGAGATATTTATAGTTTATGTTTGACAAGAACATAGGAAAAGATATTTTTATAGCAAAGGGAAAACTAAAATCATCAAAATTAATCAGTGGGCAAAACATTTAACCCACAACAAGCAAAACAAAATAAGTCCTCTTTCCTATGAGTTCCTACAACAAGCACCAGGACAATGAGGTTCACTTAAAATCCATTGCAAAGAAAATTGATGATTCCCACAAGATTGAGCTATCGCAAGTATATGAACTCACCACAATCATGTAAAAGATGTCAAATATAGTATTTGCCTGCAAGTAATTTGATAATCACTATATAGTACTTAAATCTTTGAGAATTTAGCTTAAATAACGAGGTCACTACACCTATTCTTTCAAAGCAAATTGTTTGGTTGAATACACATGCTGTGTATCCGGTCCTATTCAAGAAGTCACAACATCCATGATTATGATATCCTTTAATCACATTCATACCTTTACTAGTCCTATAGAATACCACCCAAAACAGATATGTATCAATCACTATCAACAGAGAAAACAAAGACAAACATTGTCATTCCAACACTCAACAGCTCTTGATTCCTTACAAGACCCAAACTATTGGAATTACATCCCTACTAAACAGCAGAAACACTTTGTTTTTTAGGAATTACAGTGATGGAAGATAGGATTTGGTATTTACTGAAAGCTAAAATTATAGGATGGTAATTCTTTGGGACAAATACTTAAAAAAAGAAATCAAATCTAACTAGGTCAGCACATTCAACTGCAATACAATTAAACACTGCTATCAAAACATAAACATGACACTAGATAGATTGGTTATTAAACCATAAATACTATATTATGATACAAGCATCAAACAAAAATAGTAAGAGATGTTTCCAATTTCAAAATCTTAAAGGGGTTTTTATAAACCGCTATATTCTAATATATATATTATTAACCAGATTAATTTGGTTTGGGTTCGAGTTGGGTCGGATTACCCAAAGCCCTAACCCGAAACCGAACCGAATTAATGCGGGTTTTTTTTTCAACCAAAAACCGAACCAAACTGATATAAAACATAACAGTTGGATTAAGTCGGTTTGGGTTCAGTTTAGCCCGACCCAAGTTGTACTCCTAACTACAACCCATATGCGTTAGAGTATTGTTGATCAAGGACCATGAACTACTAAACTTAAGCAATGAAAGTGCAAAATGATATCAAAATTCAACTTAGAAATTAGGTTTAATGTTATGCAAAACTCACAGAAATCACGAGTAGAGCACAGAGAGCCTTACTGAGTTTAGTGAAGAAGATTCTGATCAGAGTTCCTACAAACAGGAATAAGATGGTTATTTGAAAGAAAAAATGTTGGAATTGAATGTATTCACAAACAAATAAAAGAGTTAAAACAAATTGAGTAAGGAATCCATGACTTATAGAAAGTTATGAATTGCTTTTAAGAAAATTTCAAAAATGGGAAAACAATGAGGGATAAATTACCTCAAAAAATTAGCCACAAAAGGGGAAAGCAATGAAAGTGCAAAATTATCAATAAAGTGATGTTAAGTAAAAGAAAATAAAACAAAACAATCAGAGCATTAGATAGAACCCAAAAAGTAAAATAAGTACAAAACAGTTTGTAGATTGAATCAACAATTGAACCAAAACCAAAACAGAAATAGGAGCTTCGATCCCGGCATTAATAGAAAATAAAACAAAACAATCAGAGAATTAGATAAAACCCAAAAGAATAATAAGTTCAAAACAGCTTGTAGACTGAATCAACGATTGGACCAAAACCAAAACAGAAACAGGAGCTCCGATCATGACATTAATAGAACTCGATTTCACCCATTATAACATCCATTCATGCCAAACAAGATAGATACAATTATGTTCTATAAAATAGATATTAAAAAAAATAATCAACCCAAAAGAAGAGAAGCATAATCTAATATTGTACCTCTAGAGCTTTAAGCTCTTTTGCTCATGTTTGGTTTTGGAATTGTAGCACAAACAATTGATGAAAATAAGCCTTGTTAAAGAACTCCAAAGTTGACAAAATCTATAATGTGGAAGAAGAGTGAACCGAATAATATGGGTGATTTGGTTTGGTATTTTCGAATCAATGACATTGAATGAGGGGGGAAACAATTCTGCTAAGGATTTTGAGGTTCAGTTTTTCGGAATGAAAAGGGGAATGGAGATGGGTTTTACTGCTTCGGTGGACTCCAAATCACTCAACAATATTGGTGAATCGAGAGAGAGAGAGAGAGAGAGAGAGAGAGAGAGAGAGAACGATTGAGAGAGAGAATGAGCGAGAAGACAAGGTTCGTCAATGGCAGATCATGGGAAAGAAGAGAAGGAAGAGAAAGCCAAAACGCGCGAAGGTGGGGAAGGCGCGAAGAGTTTGTATGTCTTGTAAATTTTGGTGGCAGTCAAAATTAAATCATGATAGTATATTTCTGACGGTCAGTAGTTCGTTTGCCACAATATATATTTCTAAGTGGCCGTTTAAAAATTGGCCGTCACTAAAAATTACATTCGATGGCAGTTGTTTTTAGACCGCCTCTGTAGTATCTCTATAGTGGTAGTTTGTTTTACCGCCTCTGTAGCTTCTCTATAGTGGCGGTATTTTTTGATTGCCACTAAATGTGCGTCGCTATAGCTTATCTTCTTAGTAGTGATACGTCCTCGTGATAAAAAATAAGGTGTGGGGATTATGCCCACTAGGTCAGATGAAGCCTTAGCAAACGTGATGCGCACGTAGAATAATCTCCTATTCTGGGCCCTATATACGGGGGATGGTTCATGATGACATCTCAAATAGACCGGGATTGGATCGGGTGTGAACGTACCTCATTCGAATGTCAAACAACATGCATCTGTATTTCATATTATTGTGCATGTTATTGTGATTATGTTGATTTGCATGTTATCATATAGAGTTAGGCATCGTAGAGCTATTGAAATATGACCATTGATATCCTTAGGATACAAACCAAGGTGAGATTGGAGAGCGAATGAGTCACTATGTGCTTATTGTTCACATCTATGAACTATTATCCTTTATTTTCCATTTATATTATCATTATTATAGTTAATTTCTCATAGCATTGGTTTATGAGTAAATACCTTATTTTGAAGGCCTACTCATTCGAGCTTTCAGCTTATGTTGTTGTTTATTAATATTTTTCAGGTATCGAAGAGAGAAACTATATGGGAATAGAGGGCATAAAAGACATATGTTATATATTATATAATTAATTTCAGTTCAATAGAAAAATAGATTGTACTTTTATTTATTATTTATTAGAATTAATGAATTGCTTCCACTTATGGTCTATATTTCTTATACACTCCCATATGGATATGTGGTGAGAGTTATAATTCCAATTCATTGGGACTCCATTGTGATCTCTGGATTTGGGATGTGACAAAAGTCGTATCAGCGCCTAAGTTCTAATAAATTTTAAATAAAGATTAGGAATTTGAATAGGACTTATGACTAGGAAATAATAATGAAAATATTAAAATAAAGGAATTATAAGAGGGTAAAGCGAAATAGATATCTATGATGTGAGTGTGAGCTATGATGATGTTGTTGTGTTCATCTTTATTAGGTAATTCCAGATAGACCATTGGAATAGGGGTACCACTATTTCTGCAAAGTATGAAGGTTGAACTATAAGGATCTAGTGTGTTGTGAGTATACTAGATTAAAATGTCTTTAAAAGACATGATGATCAAAGGCTTACAATTTCTGATTGATAAATTATGAAAAGGTATTTATAACCCTAATACTAGTTATTTTTCCAGAAATTGAAGTCAATGTAGTTGCAAATACATTGAATTCAATTCCTTAGAAAATCGATAGGAATTAGAATACGCAAACCCAAGCTCTAACATCAAAATGGCTCTCCAGGCTCTTGTGGTTGTACAACACCTGAACGAAGGTGGTTTTGCCAATCCCACCAGGACCCACTACAGGAACCACACAATAAACATTATTATTGTTATTACAAGCAGTATCATCATCTGATAGCAGCAATTGAATCATCTCCTCAACATCTTTGTCCCTACCATAGACATATGGTTCATTTACCAAGGAGCTCGTCAGCAATCTTGGTTTCACAGCCCCAATAGAACTTCCTCCAGTTCCTTCTATCAATCCAAGATCATTTTCTTCTTTTGCAATGTCCTCTAACCTCCCAGTGATCTTCTCTATCTTGGATTTTATCTCCATATTAAATGAAAAAGCACTTGCAATTGAAGTGATAGAAGAAGTTAAGCGCTCCCATACCTGACTAGTAGTAGTACTAGTATTACCATGATGAGCAGCACTATGAGATGGTCGAGACTCGGCTTTGCAACGCAGAGATTCGGCTTCGAGCTCGTCCAAGACATCGTCGGCATCGTAGGCGATATCTTGAAGCTCGTCTAACCACATCCTCACCAGTTGGTTCTTGATCTGTTTTGTCTCTGCGTCGGCGATCACGACAAGAACTTTAGGCAGCGACTTCTTCAGCTTGATCAAGTCGGCATGGATCTTCCATCGACATGCGAAATCTACTAATTCACGTGAGGCCAATCTGTCGAAAGCCACCTGTAGGAATGCACCAAGAAACACCTCTCCCAAAGGCATATTGTTTCAATTAAGGAATATGTTGTAATAGCAGAACCAAAGCTTTAGCGAACTCAAAACAGTAACTGATTAAATTGAAGAAGAAGAAGAAGAAGAAGGATGTCTTTGATGATTCATAATGATCAACATTGCATTTGGTTGGTAAACACTAAGAATTGGTGGTGTGGTCCCACACGGTTGAAATCGTCCAATCATTGATAAAGAAGTTCAATGAGTCAATTTCATCGGCTCTTAGATGGTTTTTTTTTTTTTTTTGTCGTTATTTAAAAGTGAAACTGTGAAAGAAAGAAAAATGGATGATACAATTGTAATTTTTATTGAGCTTAGTTTGGGTTGATACAATTATATAATATTAACCGCTGCGAAGATCGAACGGCTCAGAAACCTCTTCGTCACTACGCGCGCCGTAGCCGAGTCCAGGCGATTAGTGGAGCACAACGAGCTGTCAAGCGCGCATCACTTGCTCTCCTCAGCTCGTGCTTTGGTAATGCAATCAAGCTCGATCTCAGCTGATGAGTATCTCCGCGGCTTGGAAGCCGAGCTAGCCGAGATACAATGGCGCCGCCAGCATCAACAGCAGCAGATCCAACGTCGGAGAACAAACGAGAGGGAACCGGTTCATCATATGGACGAGAATGGGGATCCACTCACGCCGACTTCGGCTTGGAGAGCCGCCGAGAGACTCGCTAAAGTAGCCATCATGAGAAAATCGTTGAACAGAGTAAGTGACTTACACGGCTTCGAAAACGCGAGATTCTGAAAAGAAAAAGGGTAGAGCAAACCCGGCGTATAATAGCGACAAGCAGTACCGGACGGGTCGGGCCTTTTCTGCAGAGGAAGAAAACATAGAAAGGAATTGAATTGATTTAGAGAGAGAGAGAAAAAGAAGGATTTGGATTTGTCTCTTGTTTTTCTTTTTCAAACAAAAACAAAGTTACTTTTTGTTTTGTTTTTGTAAATGAATATATTATATATTAAAAGTAAGTAACTGAGTAGCTGTTTCCTTTACTATTATTATTTTCTTTTTCTTTTTCAGACACAATAATGCCAACTACACTTTTTTTTTCTTCTTATTATATATAGAATTATTATAGATCTTCAGATGGTCCTCGTTTTTCCTCAAGAGTCTCTTTCTTGTCCTTTTTGCCCTTTCTAAACTATGAATTCAAGTTTAGTTTATCCAAAGTCTATAAATAAAAAAATAAAACATAAAAGGGATTGATAGTGTGGATTCCACAAATAGCCAGCTGTCTAGATCAATCGCTGTATGCCCAACTTGTGCCGTACTGTAGGCGGCTGATTGGGCAACCTTAGCTGTTTGATCTCTCTCTCTCTTTCTTAGCCATGTATATAATGATCAGAATAGAGGGAGAGGTCCACTAGTCGCAGTGTACGGTCCTCAATTCAATCATCATATAGACGGTGGAGATTGATGGGATTGTTGCAACTGTAGAGATAGAGACTGGAATGCTGTATCAAGCATAGTTTAAAATTTCGCCGAAATTTCGGTTTCGGACTGGGTGGACGAAACACGAAATGTGTTTATTTCGACCAAAATTATTTCGGCGAAAAAGGTCACAATTTCGGCGAAATTTCGTCGAAATTTTTTCAGTTTGACCAAAAAATTTCGGCCAAAATAAGTCAAATTTCAACGAAATTTTTTTGTTTTTCTGATTAAAAGTAAAAAAAAAAAGAAACTGATCCATTTCTGTATTGTACAATAACTCTATCAATTGAGATAGTTGAAGGGATCTGCCTGCTGCTTTTGAGCTTCCATCTCTTCCTTTTCCTGCTTCAGCAGTGCTAGCTCGCTCTGTACAAGGGATG
>JAUPMG010094482.1:0-12466 GCA_031762675.1 Pachysandra terminalis
ATAGTTCAGCATCTTGACCTAGAATAAACATGAAACCCATACTCCATTCAATCACAAGTTCAACAAATCATCAAATGTTGAATGAACAACATTCATATATCGCAAAAACCTCCAATGATTCAACAAATTCAAGGTAAACACAAAAATCCCAAGATAATACACCATAAATGCACACAACGCACTTACCTGGTTCAAGCAATCTTGATGCACGAAATTTGGTGAAGATGGCTCCTTGCTAATGGTCTTATTCTTCCCTTCTTCCTCCTTGGAGCTCTCCAATAGCCATCTCAAACAAGCACCAAACACAATGAGTCTATGGTTTAAGCCTAAACCGTATTCTCTAAAGAGGGAAGGAATCTCAACCCTTCATTAACCCCTTGGATGGGAGAGTTAATCTCAACCATCCAAGCTTTTTAAAAAGAGTGGGTTAGGGTGTAAGGAAAAGAACACAACAATGTTCCTCAAGAGCTAGCCACATAAATTGCCAAAATGCCCTTACGAACGCATAAATTACAGAAATGCCCCAAAATAGAAGAAATAGCAAATCTGAGGGGCGTTACTACCTACTCCCTTAAAAAGATTTCGGCCTCGAAATCAGCATACCTGGTCCTTGAAGTGGTAAGGATACTTCTGGCGGATGTTCTCCTTAAGCTCCCAAGTGGCATCTGACTCACTGTGGTGACTCCATTGAATCTTTAGCATCGGGGTCACTTTGGTGAGCAAAACTCTGTTCTTGCGATCCAGAATCTTAATTGGGGCCTCTTCGTAAGAAACTTCCTCATGGATGGAGATGGTCTGCCAGTCAATGATGTTCGAAGGGTTGGGATGATATTTCCGTAGCATAGACACGTGGAAGACATTGTGAACTTGTGGTCTGCAGGCGACTTGCCCCACTCCCTTGATAATCTCGAATGGTCCCACGTATCTCGGTGCCAACTTCCTTTCTTCTCGAAACTGAATACTCCTCTCATTGGCGAACCTTGAGGAAAACTCAATCTCCCACTTCAAACTCCAGCTTGCATCTCCTGGTGTCGGCATAGCTCTTGTACCTGCTTTGTGCTATGAGAAGCATGTCTCTGTTGACCTTGATCTTTTCGGTCGTCTCAGGAATGATGTCTGGTCCCATGTCCACAGATTCTCCTCCCTCGTTCCAGCACAAGGGCAATCTGCAGGGTCGTCCGTACAAAGCTTCGAAGGGCTCCATGCCGATGCTAGCTTGGTAACTATTATTGTAGGAGAACTCCACTAACGGCAAGTGCTCAATCTAGGATCCTCCAAAGTCTAAGATACATGCCTTTAGCATGTCTTCAAGAATCTGGTTTACTCTCTCTGTTTGCCCGTCCGTCTGGGGATGGTACGCTATGCTGTAGTTCAGTGTGGTGCCTAGCGCCTTCTGTAGACTCTTCCAAAATCGAGATAAAAAGTGAGAATCTCTGTCCAACACGATAGTGATAGGTACCCCGTGAAATCTCATGATCTCCCTGACATACAACTTGGCTAAGTCTTCTGTAGTAGCGGTGGTGTGGCTTGGAATGAAGTGTGCGGATTTGATGAGGCGATCAATGATGACCCAAAGCATGTCTTGACCCAACCGTGTTCGCGGCAATCCAACAATAAAATCCATGGAAATGTGCTCCCATTTCCACTCTCCAATAGGCATAGGCTGGAGTGTACCTCCTGGCTTCTGGTGTTCCGTTTTGACTTGTTGACATACTACACAACATGCTATAAATCTGGTGACGTCCGCTTTCATTTTCTTCCACCAATAGTATCTCTTCAGGTCCTTGTACATTTTGGTGTTGCCCGGGTGTATCGAGTAGCGCGATCTGTGAACCTCTCGCAAGATCTCGTTCTTCAAATCGTTGCTGTCTGGTATGCACAGTCTGCCTTGCATTCTAACACTGCCATCCTCTTCAATATACCAATCTGGCTTGTGCTCGTCTCGGGCCAAACCTTGCAACCACCCATCGTTCTTCTATGCTTCCACGATCCTATCTTTCCAACTCGACTGAACAACAAAGGGTGAACAATCTGGCTCTGCCTTGGCGAATATCCACTCTGACTCCCACCTCTGATAGTGCTTCAAGGACACTTCATTCATGAACTAGAAGGTGTGCAAGTAGACTCCTCAGTTTCCTGCTGAGAGCGTCGGCCACTACGTTCACCTTCCCTGGATGATATTGTAGAGTGAAGTCGTAGTCGTTCACCAACTCCATCCATCAGCGTTGCCTCAAGTTCAACTCTTTCTACAAGAAAAGGCACTTCAAGCTTTTGTGGTCGGAAAAGACTTCAAACGTCTCACCGTACAAGTGGTGCCTCCAGATCTTGAGTGCGAAGACAATAGCAGCAAGCTCAAGGTCATGGGTCAGGTAGTTCTTCTTGTGAATCTTCAACTGTCAGGAAGCATATGCCACTACTTTCCGATCTTGCATAAGCACACAACCCAAACCCAAGAGTGAGGCGTCGGCATAGATCTCAAACGGAACTCCACTCCGCGGAAGTGTCAAAACTGGGGCGGTAGTCAGTCTCGTCTTCAGTTCTAGAAAAGCCTCTTCACATTCCTTTGTCCACTGATATATGATATCCTTCCTGGTAAGGCGGGTGAGAGGTATTGCAATACGGGAAACGCCCTCAATGAAATGACAATAGTAGCCTGTGAGTCCCAAGAAGCTGCGAACTTCAGTCACGTTCCTTGGTCTCTCCCAATCCATCACTACTCCCACTTTAGCAGGGTTCACTAATATGCCTTCCTTGGAGACAACATGTCCCAAGAACTTCACTTCGTCTTGAGAAAAGTAACACTTGCTGAACTTGGCGTACAACTGGTTGTTTTCCAAAGTCTGCAAGGTAATCCAGAGATGATCCTCATGTTCTTCCTAAGTCTTCGAATAGATGAAAATATTGTCAACAAAAACTACAACGAACTAGTCAAGGTAGGGTCGGAAAACTCGATGCATCAAATCCATGAACGCGGCCAGGGCGTTCGTCAAACCGAACGGCATGACAACAGACTCAAAGTGTCCGTAGTGAGTCTTGAAAGCATACTTTAGGATGACGCTCTCCTTGATCCGAAGCTAATGGTAGCCCGTCCTCAAGTTGATCTTGGAGAAGTATTTGGCTCCCTTGAGCTGATCAAACAGTTCTTCAATCCTCGGCAACGGATACTTGTTCTTGATAGTAACTTGGTTCAACCGACGATAATCCACACATAATCTCAAGGTCCCGTCTTTTTTCTTAACAAAAAGAATTGAGGCCTCCCAAGGCGACGAACTAGGGCAAATGAATCCCAATTGCAACAACTCGCCCAACTGTGACTTGAGTTCTCTCAACTCAGTAGGCGCCATTTTGTAGGCAGGCAAAGCAATAGGGTTTGTACCCGGCACTAGGTCGATGAAAAACTCCACTTCCCTCCTAGGCGGCAAACATGGGATGTCTTGAAAGACGTTCCCAAACTGACAAACAACAAGGATACTCTCAAAGCCGAGCTTCCCTTCCATGGACCACAGGTCAAGTATGGCTAACTGATCAGACAGATCAGGCCGAAGCCTCTTGAGCCTTACAGACAGTCCTCTAGGAAATACAAGGGTTAACATCCTACTATAGTAGTCAATAACAACACGATATGCTACTAGCCAGTCTATACCCAGAATCACATCATATCTGCTCATATTCAAAACAATCAAATCAAACGGTGTTTCGGTCTCTCCCATCGAAACGGGACAAGACTTACACACCCTACTCAGAGAAGTGGGATCCCCAATTGGGCTCTCTAAGGTCAAACTAGGGTTCATAACACTACATTTCAAACCCAAAGTACACACAAGATCATGCCATATGAATGAATGAGATGCACCCGTGTCGAACAATACAAGTGCATGAGTCGAGAAGAGTGGCAAAGTACATTCCATCACTCCTCTCGGCATCCTCGAATCTTTCACCTCGTCCTCAATAGGTACCACTGGTGCAGCTACGACATGACGTTGATCCTAAGGGGGCTAGTAGGTCCGCTGGGGCTGCTGCTGGTAATGCTGCTAGGGCTAGCGAGGCGGCTCTACAGGTCCTTGCCATCTCTGCTGGAATGGCTATGGAGGCGCTGGTCGGTGCTGCTGTGGAAGTGGTCCAAGTAGGGGTTGAGCAGAGTGTAGCCATGGGATCATCTGTGGGGCCATAAAAGGTCGTGGCGGGGGATCCCTCGATCCGATCGTCTCAATCCTAGGCGGCTGGCGGCACGTCCTCTGAAAATGTCCCTTCTTACCACAATTATAACAATGCGGCGGGAGGGTGGGATCCGTGTATGATGACCGGTGCTGGCACTCTGGTGTCCGGCTCTTCTCATCCCTCTTCTTGCATTTGTCCTTCTTGCTCCCTTCTTGAGGTGCACAGTTGCTCTGTTGTTTCTCCTTGTTCTGCTTCTTCTGTTATTCACGAGCCTTCAAGAACTCGGCGTTGTTCCTCTCTACCTTATGGGCCACATCCACCACTTCATTGTACTGAGTGAAGGTCCGAGTGATCAGCTTTTCCTTGATGTTACCCTGCAGCCCATTCTCAAACAGGTGCGTCTTCTTCGCTTCCGTGTCGACGTCATAAGGGGCGAACTGCGACAACCTTATGAAATTGGCCTCATACACGGCCACAAACATATCTCCTTGCTCCAATCTCAAAAACTCAATCTCTCTCTCTTTCATAATGCTCAAAGGAAAGTACTTCTCCAAAAATACCTCCTTGAACTGGTCCCAGTAGACTTCATCCTCCAAAGTAGCCAAGGATGACTTCCACCATCGTCTGGCTTCTCCCTCTAACATGAAGACCGCAAGTCAAACTCTATCTACCTCATCGCACTCAAGTGCCTCAAAGATATGTTCCAGGTGGTCCAACCATCTTTGAGATTCTGACGGATCCGTGGTGTCTGCAAACTATAAAGGTCCCAATCTCTTAAACCTTTCCAAAATTTTATTCGCTGAAATCTTTATAGGCGGAGGCGGATGCGTCTGCTGGCACTGCCCTTTCCTCATCATCTCTGCCATGTCCTCCAATTCCCGATAAACTCCCACCAACTGGGGTTCCCGCTCATCTGTAGCTCTAGAAGTGCCCTCTCCGGCTGCTCCTCCTCTCCTTCTTCCCACCATACTGAAACCACACAACAAGGTGAGAAGACAACTCGAGAATAAATCCATAATTATTCTCAGCAACATGTGCAAGAGTCAAACACACCCAATGCACCTTAACAATCACAACATCACTAACTCCAACAACTCCAACTCTGGTACTTGTTATTCTCAACAACATGTTCTTGGACAATGCCTGTTGGTTTTTGACTTTGGTACTTGTTTGGGTTAGTTCTTGATTCTTGTATTTTGCTTGAGGGATGGCATTTTATTGGCCTGATCTGGTCATGGCCTTGTGCCATTGACATACTTTGTACATTCTTTACCCTGTTTCTTTTCTATTGAATTACTTACCCTTCCAAAAAAAAAAACATCATGCGGTATTGAGCCACATGTTTTGAATGCATATTATCATGTATTTGGGTTGAAAACCTTCTATTGATGTTGGATAATTGTTATTGCTATTATTTTCTAAATATAAAACTTTCTATTTATGGTTCCTTGAGTATTTTAGTGACTTGTTATATAAACATAAGACAATAACTCCCTTACTTACCTATAACTACATTACTTTGTTAATATTGGAGATCAGAAAGCTTAATTAATCCCATTTAACATGTAGTATCATTTTAGAATGAGTGTACGGGCTCTTGAGTATTCCCAAATACACTGAATTATTGCTAAAGCAATTACCTGCCGCCTTTTCGCTTTACGCGTGCCAGCTGTCATAACGATTGTACGCTGGTTTGATATTAAAAGGTGACTTTTAGAACGTGTCAGAGATATCTGACCGTCCTTATCACCTGAAATAGGTAAAGCTTCTCCACGAAGCTACCTCTGGAAACGATTCATTGTACTGAACCATTCCACGTGTCCAAAATCTGAAGGTATTGGTTAACTTCTAAGTTAAATGCCTTCGAGACGAACGAAGTACTAATGATTTGAACTTTTGACAAGACAAATCATAATTCCCTCAGAAGGACAAGGACTTATGTTCCTACGGCACACAGCCTTCTAAGCACTCGAAAGAAAGAAGATTTCAGTCTTCCTTCGACGGACTTTATTTTACTCAAATGACATATTTAGGGACATGCTACCTCTAATAGACTTCTCAAATATATAAGGTTTTAAATAAATCCTCGAAGTCACATCTATCTATTCTCTATAACAGACTTCGAGTGATTTTTATTACATACCTTAACATTTCAAAGGTGTTCCACTTAAGGAAAGATCCTTGAGGGAATGCACTCGAAGAACTGTCTGTACCTTCTAACTCAGAAGTCATTCTTGGGTCATATCCATAGACTTCGAAGAACCATTTACTATGTTTTGTCTTGAAGGGATCACGAAACAGGTATATTTTGTCCTGCTAAGGCGGATTCGAAGGAGGAATATTCCTACCTCCTAAGGCAAATTCGAAGCTAACCACCTTGAGATGGTCAATTCTTTTAAGGGCTTGTCACCCCCAAAAGACTAAGGATTATGTCCTCCTCGAAGGACACAAACTTGGATTTACCCCCTCGAATGCACTCTTTTATGCATCTGAATTACAAACTAGGACTCGAAGCCCCTTTTATTCATTCTTATGAATTGATTTCAAGTCATACTTTGGTCTTTCGCTTCTAGAAGCAAATCCCCAGTAGAAAAGGGCTTTAGAAGTCGAAGGCGTACCATCTCCAGAAGTGTTTTTTGAAGATAGGCTTCCTACGGACTTTTGGGAATGTCCTCTCACTTCACTTTAAAGGAATTCAAAAAGGAACATATTTACTTCTGACTTCATTCAAGTAGAAGGCACTCGGATTGGAACTGTAGCTATGAACCTTAAGCGATTTCAAAAAGGAAATCTTCTTTACAAGGACTATTGATCATGAAAACGAGTTCCCAGATAAGAAATTCAACTTCGAGTTTTCTATATGGGTAATTCGAGAATACATTGGTCACCATATGAGAATACTGTTATTTTTTACTTCCTTCGAAAGAAGATAGCCGCCAAAGACAGTTCCTTCGAAATATACAAACTCAGAAAGGTATTTATGACATTGAAGTGACATATTAAAGTAGATTGAGACAGATTCCAGAAGGAACAGCACGTGATAAAACCTCAGCTATTTATAATATCTGCTGTATTACTTATCTAAAAGGGGGTTTTGTCTTATCTGGATTGGCGGCAACGATGGTGACGTTGCTTTCAGATCTTTTGCATGTAACACATGTCATTCAGTGCGTGTTCCTCAAGATCTAAAGCAACCTATCACAGAGCAAGTTTTGAAGATTCGTATGACTCATCCCTTTCTCTAGACATAACTTAGGCGTGTTGAAATACACGTGGCATTCGAGATATGTTTAATGCATGGGATATTCTCAAGCACCTATCTGGACACTGGTTTGAATTACATTTGTCCTAATTTGATAGGTCAAATTCCCTATAAATATCAGAACATATTCTCCATTGACGATATATAGAATTTTATCTGGAAATTCTTAAAGAAGTTAAGAGGAAGAAGACAACAATAAGTTAGGACTCTGAGAGAGAAAGGGGATAGTCAGTCATTCAAATTCCTTGAGGTTTTTCTTGCTCTGAGATATGCATTCGAACTGACCTTTCATTTATTTCATCATTCTCTTTTCCCCTTTGTCTCTTCTCTGTCTTATTCACAGGTAACGTTTGAGAAGAAACGCTCTTGGCAGAACGGCTGTGCGACGGTTTAGGCTGTCTTGAGATAGACTCTCCCTACCTATTTCTCTGGAAGGGTTGTTGTATTGATTCTTATGTATTAATTGTCATTTCATTTTAATATATTTGATATTAACAAACCCGTCATCACCAATATCATGTCACATCCCAAACCTCTAGTACTCATTGGGAGACCCTAAAGGTTGGTAATTGCAACTCTCACCCCATATCCCCATAGGAGTGGCTAAACGATGTAGAACATAAGCGAAAGCAACATTAGTTCTAATAAATAATAATAAGTCTTACAATGTGTTTAACTAAGTCATATGAGTTCAACTACAATAATAAAGACATGTAGACTTCTACCCTTCTATCCTCAATTAGTTGAACTTTCCGATATATCAATCCATGACCTGAAAATATTAAACAACAAACATAAGCTGAAAGCTCGGATGAGTAAGCCCTTCAAATCAGGGTATTTACTCGTAATCACATGTTACGAGAAAATAAATAATAACTGAGAAATAATAAATAATATCTTATATATATATAAGCACACCACTAATGCAGTTCTTTCCCAAACTCACTTGATTTTGTCTCAATGATTGTAAGTTCACACAACTTGGTATCTGTTCTATGATGCCTAACTCTATATGATAATATACAAGTCAAGTGCATCATACACAAGGCATATCACACAAAAACATGCACAAGAAGATGCAATTCAAGCATGGTTTAAAATTTCTTCTCTTATCCGTCGATACGGTCGATACATATCCTAATCCACTCTGTCAGCATGATACAAATGTGCATTTTAGGATAAGTTAATTTCTACATGGTATCGGTCGATACATGTAATATATCAACTATATTGGTCAATACAGCTAATATGTTAAAATATATCGACCAATACACTTGATACAACATTCACTCCTTTGTACCACTCTCCTATCCTTAACCCAAAAACCAAATCCCACTAAAGTACAACCAATTTCGCTTAAAACCTTCTTAGTTAATTGACATCTATTTGGAGCTTAAAAGCACTTTTCCTCTTCTTGCATTGTTTTTTGAGGTATGCATTCTAAAAGTTTTTGTTTTCATTCTAAATCATACTCTTTATGTCTAAAGCATGTTTTGGAATCTTATTACATGGATTTATGGATTTCACTTGAAATCCAAAGATATAGCTGCCTATTTTCAAGAAATATGCAATCTTCTTAGAGTTTTTTGAAAAATAAATATATTATCTTTTTTACAAAAAAAAACCTGTTAAACAATATTGTTTTGACCTAAAGTTTCTACATAAGATGACTTAATAGATTATTCATAATGTTTGAAAAAATAATTTTTGGATATGAAATAATTTAATGTTTTTAAATAAATGATTCACTAGTTTTTATTTTTTATTTTTAAATAAAAATACACAATGCCATCCTAGATTAGGTTTTTTTTATCAATAAAAACATGTCAATTTATCAGATTTTTAGATTAGCTTTACATAGAAGTGAGTCTTGTTTTATTTATCCACCATTTTCCTTTCATATTTACCGTATCTATGATTTGTACAGGGTATCCACACGTATCCATGATTTTTACAGTGTATCCACACGTATCAGATACATATCCTGATATGTATCATTTTTTATGCTGACCAATACGCTACCTCGATATGATATTTTAAACCATGAATGCAAGCTGTAAAGTATTGTATGATGTATTCTCCCTCTCGATCAATCCCTACTTGTCCAAGATGTCATCGTGAACCACCCTCCCCTTACAGGACCATGGACAAGAGATTATTCTACGTACGTACCATAGTTCTAGCAGTTTTCAACCCATCGAGCACAATCCTTGACCCTTATTTTTTTATTATGGGAACGTGTCCGGGGCACCACCTATGAACTCTCCCCAATGGAGCATCACCAACATACACATACCACAATAGTCCATAAACTGGTATCTTGGAGTCCCCATAAAAGGCTCACTCCTTAACCTATGACTCTCATGATTCAGTGTATTGGGAGTGCACTCCCTCACCTATCACCTTACCATAAATCTCTTGTGGTCCCAATACAAGGCTCACCTCTCACCTTGGGTGAAAAACACTCGGTCCCATATGGGCAAATAACCTCCCAACAAACATGTATATTAACAATAATTATAAGTAGATATAAGTACATATAGTGCATAATCTTCCTTACTATCATTCAAAAATAGACATAATCCTAATCATTAAGATTACTATATTAAATACTTAATAAATCAGTAAATATACTTCATATTCCATCTATTTAGTGTATCAAAATGCTTTCTATAAAATATCATCAATATTGGACCACCATCACATTTTTCGATATGCCGACCACCTTGCAAAGGGTTTCAGTAGACCAATTCGGTATGCCGAAGCAGTTCGGTAGACCAACTCGAGAACAACACAACTTCACACAGAGATTTCGGTACGGGTTTCGATATACTGACCTGAACTACCAAATTCTCAAAGCATCCTTCGGTACATCCTTTGGAATGCCGAGGAGTGTACCGAAGTCTACCCAGAACTCTCGATATGCCGATGGGTATACCGAAGGTACAAACTTCACAAAATTCAGGCAAAAACACCAATCACACATAACCTATACTTATATATATATATATATCAAACATTATAGAATAGTATTCCATACAAAACCCAATACTTGATATACAATAATAGTAATTTAACACATACTTAACATTATACATTGATTCATAGTCTAGAACACTTCTAAACCTATGATTAAATCAAAACATGATTCTTACTTATGATGAATTAGATTTTATTGGGTTTTATATATAAAAATGAGGAAACACGTATATCATTCACAAAGGAATCCACCATATTAGAACATGGGTTTAGGCCTAAATACACAAGAAATTGAAAAGGAAACTCACATGTAGTACAGAATCCTATTGTTGGTTATTCTTCCTCTCACTTAATCTTCACTAACTCTAGGCTTCTAGGGTTTAGAGATGCTAGATCTCTTCTCCCAAAGGCTCTATGTTTTCTTGTGTTTTCCTAGGTTTAGATTGACCTAAAAGTCTTATTTTTATATTATTAGGTGTTAGGAATCACTTAAAGTCCTAGTACAACTAGTATACTTCTATTTTTGACCTCTAGAGACTCCTACCACATCTATAACTCCTATTTTCAAACACTTATTAATCCCACGCGAATTTCAATGTATTTTAAAGTCTAATTAATGTTATGGTCCTTAAGGAAACTACTTAAGCCCATTAAGCTACTTAATTAATTTAATTAAAGCCCATAGTTAATTACTTAAACCCAATTAAATTAAAGAGGCCCAATTCCTTTAAATTAAGTCCAAGGATAATTAATTAAGCCAAATGCTAATTAATTAAGTCCCAAATGATAGAGTATGCTACAGTGTGTGATCATACAAAGTCCTCATAAAATAAACAAATCAAAATTCAAACACAAAATATGTTAAAAAGAGTTTAAGCATATAATTCATATTAGAATCCTATTACATTATTATTCTACCTTTATTATTAAAATAATTTCCTATTCATGATTTTCGACAAATACCAAATTGACCCGTTTGCATTGAAATTTCACATACATGTTTATTTGGACCTAATTAGATTGATTATGATGTTACTTTTGCTCAATTATGATTATTTCATATACTTTCTTCTATATGGACCCAATTACTATGTTTGATAAACTGTTGATATTTTTACTTGAACTCATATTGCATATATATACTCGTTGTAATCATGTTATTTAGGCTCATTGCACATTATACACATACTTGATTGTTTAGTTAATGCGCACATTCTCACTTGCACAGCATATGCTATTGCATAATGACCTTGTATTGATCTAATGCATTGACTTGACCTTCATAACTTCATATTGCTAGAGTTTATGATATAATGAAAGTATTATGATCTAGAAATCATAATAGGTGAGGAAGTTCTAATTGAACTATTTGCATGTGTTGAGGGATTTGGCCATCCCAATAGACCAATTAATTTGTTTTCTCCCATGGCGAAGGATATGTTCTATGTGATGATCCCAAGAGACTTGTAGTAAGATGATAGGTGAGGGTCAGTAAAGCCCAATATCTGAATCATGTGAGTGAAACTCTGTTAGTAGATCAGCTAATGTATGGTTCTCAAAGAAAGTTATGGGCGATGCCTTGGGATTAGTCCCTATGATTGGAAACAAGTGAGGGGATTGTGCTTTCTAGGTTGAAATCCCTAGAAACTATGTTGCGCACATAGAATAATCTACTATTTATGTTATGTATTGGGGGATGGTTTCTGAGTGAGCATCCTTGGGTAGTACGATTGAGATCATATGCAGACCTACACTAAACGAATACTATACAGCATACATATTGCATATTAGATTATTTGTCTTAAATCACATGTGGTGATTATACTTGCTAGGTGCACAACATGCATTAATAATTGAACAAGCATATTGCATTGCATATTACATCATATTGCATCATTATTCATACCACATGATTATTCATGATTATTAGCATACTAATCACATATTCATTGCATATTAATCACTCATCACATATTTAACTCATTTACTATTTATATGGATTACCATTGAAGAGTGGCATTGTCCCTACTTCAATCATAAATTTTGTTAGACTTGTTTACTTACAAA
>JAUPMG010094503.1:0-26353 GCA_031762675.1 Pachysandra terminalis
CGAACATCGCCAAACCTGCAAAACATTAGAAATGCATTAATTAATTCATTTAAACACCACTCAAAGACTAATAATCACGAATAATAGGCTTAAAGGTGCCAATGCTGCGCACTGATCAGCTCACTTCTTGCCAGTGAAGGTTACAGCTTCCAGAGATGAGTTGGCACGACTATAGTCAAGGAAATAGTCAGAATACATGGGGTGCCACTTAGCATCGTATCTGATCGGGATACCAGATTTACTTCAGAATTTTAGGTGAGCTTGCAAAAAGGTTTGGGCACTCAATTAGATTTCAGCACTACCTTCCACCCACAGACAGACGGACAGACCAAAAGGGTCAACCAGATTCTTGAGGACATGCTGAGGGCTTGTGTATTGGATTTCAAGGGAAACTAGAATGACCACCTCCCTTTGGTAGAATTCTCCTATAACAACAACTACCAATCGAGTATTGGAATGGCACCATTCGATGCATTATATGGAAGGCCATGTAGATCGCCCGCATGATGGACTGAGGTGGGCAAGAGTAGTATACTTTGACTGGAAATCATCCATGAAACCACGTAGAAGGTGAAAACTATCCGGAAAAGACTATTAGCAGCTCAAAGTTGACAAAAAAGTTATGCAGATCATAGAAGACGAGAGTTGGAGTTTGAAGTGAGAGATCATGTATTTTTGAAACTTTCACCAATGAAGGTGTGATGAGATTCGGAAAGAAAGGGAAACTAGCGCCTCACTTCATTGGACCCTTCGAGATATTGGAACGCATAGGTAAGGTGGCATACCGTTTCACTTTATCATATCAGTTGGGAGCAGTCCACAATGTCGTCCATGTGTCAATGGTAAGGAAATATGAACCGGATTCTACGCAAATCATTGATTGGACTGAGTTACCAATAGAAGAGAATGTGACACGAAGAAGCACCTTTGAGGATCATGGACTGGAAAGAACAAATATTGAGGACAAAGACCATTCTCCTAGTGAGAGTTCAATGGAGTCGTCATGATGAAGCAAAAGCTTATTGGGAATTGGAATCGGAGATTTAGAGGCGATACCCGATGCTATTCGATAACCAAGGTATGTATTGAATTTCGAGGGCAAAATATCCTAAAGAGGGAAAATGTAATGACCCTGAACCTACCATTTAATTTGATGATTAAATGGTAGTTAATCCTATTTTAAACTTTACGATTTAATTGATATAAGAGGGGGTGGATTAGACCTTTATGTGAATTTGAAGAAATTGTGTTAATTTGTGTAATTTATGTGAATTAGGTGGACTGGGCTTGGACCCTACACTAAGAACTCGAATAGGACTATGGGCTGGCCGAATAAGCCATTGGGCCAAGGTAAGGGTAATTATGTAATCTACTTTCTTATTTGAAATATGAGTGTGATAATGGATTTCATCCACTAACACACATAAATTTTCAAACAAGAGAGAGAAAGTGTCTCTACACGTTCGAACAAGAGAGAGAATTGGTGTTTGGGATTCACACGACAAAAACAAATGAAAGAGAAGAATGACATTTGGGTTTTTGAAGAAAAAGGAAGAAGAATAAGGCAAAGGGAAGTGCGGGAAAGGTTGCAAAGAACAAATCTAAGATAGGAAAAGGTAGGGATTTCCATTGATTTTAAGATGATCATGTTCATGGATCTTAGCAATGCTATAGCTATAGGTTTGAATGCATGATCCGATTAGTAATCTTATAAATGAGTGTTGAATGAATATCATGATTGTTTGTTTGCTCGATTAACATGCTTAGATCTAAGTTTGTTGTATTTATGAAGATCTTAAAGGTTCTTATGATGTAATTACGATTTCTGAGATTTATGCCAGTATGTTGATTGATTGTATAGTGTAGATCAATAACCACAGCTTGGATTTTGATATGTTAGGTCTTGATCATTTGTATAATAACTAGAAGTTGATATTGGAGGTTTAGAAGTATAAAAATACTTATTTGAGAGTATGGGCACGAAGCCCTAGGAGAAAGTCCAGATCTTGGCTGAATTTAGCTTTCAATAGGACTCTCAGTAGATGCCGAGACATCTACCAAAAAAGCCCAGAAAATGCAAGCTCTCAGGATAATCTACCGAAGCTCGGTAGATGATCTATCGAGATTCTCGGTAGAAACCTCGACAGATACCGAGGATCTACCGATCCCCAATTGGATCCAAATTAAATAGAAAGTTCCATTGGGGTGTTTTGCACATGCGTATGAGGTTGGTTTGTGTGCAAAAGTTGTGGTTATGGTTGAAAATTAAAAAGTGTATAAGTAGGTCTGAAATTCAGGAAAATAGGGCAGTTCTGGATGAGATATAAGGAGATTTTGACTTTAATGAGTTGGATATAGATATTGACTACAAGGTAGGATTGGGATGGTTAGCAATGTCTACATTGGAATTTGACTGGTTTGAGTGGTGCTTGTAGCATTCACTGTTTTTACCATGGGTGAAAGTTCCTAAAGGAATGGTATAGTGTACAGGTGCATTTCCACTGTTGGCGAAAGTCCCTAAATGAATGGTACTGTGTATAGGTGTGTTTCCATCATAGGTGAAAGTCCCTAAAAAGAATGGTACAGTGTACATGTGTATTTCCACCGTGGGTGAAAGTCCCTAAAGGAATGGTTCATTCTACTGTGGGTGTAAGTCCCTTAAAGAATGGAATGGTGCATTCTATGGTAGGTGCAAGTCCCATATAGAATGGGTTGAATGGTCGTGAGATTGATTGAGCATATGATTGGGCTAAGCCTAATTACCCCTGCATTGCATTACACATCGTCCTCATTTCATAATTGCATCATATCACATTGCATTGCATTGCACATGTTTGATTGAGGTGATTGCTTGTGTATCTTCATATGTTAACTTGTTTGTATATGTGTTGTGCTTGTGATTGGGTCGCATTTGTTTGGCATGGTGGATTCATGTGGTTACTGGTCGTAGCATGGTGGGACTATGTGGTTGTATTGTATAGTGGGACGATGCAATGTGTGCTTGGCATGGTGGGACCATGTGGTTGTTTGTGAGCATAGTGGAACTATGTGTTTGTTATGTGATACTTGTTTTTTTGTGTTACATGGTGGAACCATGTGGATGTTTGTTGTAACATAGTGGGACTATGTATTTGCATGTGTTACATGGTGGAACCATGAGTTGTTTTGTGATACATAGTGGGACTATGTAGTTATGTGTAGAACATGATGGCATCATGTAGGTTATATTTTGACATCGTGGGACTATGAGGATTGGGCTGGAACGCATGATGGGATCATGTGTGCCCTATGATTTATCATGATGGGACCATGTGAATAATTGATATGATATGATTTGATTACTTGTATGGTTTTCAAACTAAAATGAGATTGCCATGTTGAATGTAATATATCTATTAAATGCGTGAGATTTAGTATGATGATGAGCATACTAATACATTTGAATGTAGTATTACTTGATGATTGAATTTGCACGAACCAACTGTGTTGTTTTGTATGCATGAAGAAAATTATTGTAACTTTGTTAGTTTTCTGGCTGACCCTTAAATTGAAACAGGTAATCAGTTCGTTTGACTGCTGGCCTAGAGAGGAGATTTCTTTAGTTTCAATTACTTGGTTTATTTTTGTTGTTTTTTATGAATTTGGTTTTGACCCTTAGTAGGCGTGAACTTTTAATAGACTAGGTTATATTTACTTTGTGGATGTTTAGCTAAACAGACTTAAGTTGAGCTATAGGTTTGATTTTAATTTATGACTTCCGTTGTTTATGGTTTTAGACTCTGATTAACCAAGTATTGGTTATGTATTTGTTGTTAGATATCCGCATCCACGTGGTGGATCCGAAGGTTATTCCCTTGGAATCCTTGAGATCCTATATCTCGGATTTGGGGCGTGACATCATGTGACATGCGCATGTCATTTAACATTGGGGTTCATTCTAGCCCCATGTGGAGTGCATTTGTGGAAGAGAGACTAAGTGGGACCTATAGGTCATGTGAGTGGGGTATGCCACTTATGTCTTTGTCTTTGTTGTAGAGACAACTTGGTGGGAAAGAAAAAAAGAGATTTTGTAGAAGTATTTTGAGAGCTTTTCTTTGGAGAAGAAGAATGGGACTTGCCAACCTTGGATTTCAAGGTTGAAGAAGAACAAGATACAAGGTTTCTTGCTCAAGGCCATTAGTGTAGGAGCAAGGTGTTATCTTGGAGGTAACCAAGTTTGTATCTTGTGTTTGTGTATCCTCAAGCTTGCTTGAGAAGATCATTATACCCATTTTCCCTCTTTCACACGAGTGGATTTTATTGATAGTGCTGCGTAGACATAGCCTTTTGTAGTGAACTATGTAAATCTTGGTGTGTTGTTGGTTTGCTTGGATTGTCTCCTTTTATTGCTCAATTTCTCGCATTCTTGTTAATTTCATCAAGGCTTGGTATTTGGGAGTATTCTCCATAGATTTACACATAGACGAGAAGGGTTTATTCTGCCTTGCATACTTTGTTAGTGTGCTAGCCTTCCCAATAGCAACAACTATGGGATGGGATAGTTTACATCCCTCAAAGGATACGCAGAAACACAACTCAAAATAATAATTACTTAAATGTAAGGTGGGATGATGTGGACCAATAAGATCCTGTCGGTACTCGCCCGTATCCTAAAGCCACCTACACTGCACTTGATCCACACTCCAGGAGTAGGGTGTTTGGATGGAGTTGATATCTCAAGTATTCTAGATGATAGAAACTAAGGTTAATGCTTTAAAAATCATATTGGATCGGCACGCTGAACCATTAATCAGATATATCAATGATTTGATTCAAACCTCGGTCTCGTTTGATTATAAAACAAGTGCGAGTTAGATATATCAATGTAGTGACTCAAACCCGAAAATTTGATGATATTAATTAATGTGTAAATTAATTAACGAAGTTAAATGAATATAACTGCATCTGAATTCTAATTGATGGTGGCAAGGTGTTAAGGTAAGTATGAAAATGGGGTCAAACCGTAATTAATGGATAGTGAGGTGTTGTAATGTGATTAAATTATTTTGTTGGGCCTTGGAAATGGGTTAGTGGGCCAAGTTTAGATCAGAATGTGTGGACCCAGAATTAATGCTGTGGATTATAAGACAAATAGATTAAAGGGTGATTTTTAAAGCAAGAATATAAAATTTGGTTGGGGTCAAAGTGTAATAAGAGAGAAGTATAGTGTAGCATTTGAAATTACCAAAGTTGAATTCAAACTGAAAAAGTGTGTGGGATGGTGGGGTGCGCGGATTAGAAAGTGGGAGAGTGGAAGGGAAGTTACCTAATCAGTTGGGTTATGCATATGGAAGGTTAGGAGGAGATTAGGAAGCGAATTGAGTGGGAAAGGAAGTTAGAAAAAGTAAGGGCAAATATTAGGTCGTGAATAGTGTTTTGGAGAAAGAGGATTAGGGTTTTCGACTTTAGGGAAAAATAGAATAAGAGAAAGAGAAAGAAGGGAGGCTAAGACTAGATCTGGAAAAGAGAGAAGAGGAAGGACGATAACCGGGCTAGGTCTATAATCAGAACACACGCTGTAAATAATCTTTTAGTATGATCCTCTTATGAATCTTAGAATTCAACCATGTTCTACGTTTCATTTTTGAGATATTTTGATCCATAAAATGGTGATGTGATCGTAGATGAAAGTTGTATTTCTTGTATTTGAATCCTATCTATATGGTATTGAATGGTTTGTGAAGATATGGGATTGGAATAGATTGGATTTGGGTTCATAAGATCAGTTTTTAGCAACCCAAAAATACCCATATCGCGTGTGGTCAATAGGCACCGGTCCACTGGTGAACCTACCGACAGAGACCACTTTCTAGTTATAAATTGACCTTTGGTCGGCACCAGTCCACCGGCAGCTACACTGATGCTTTGTGGGTGCAGGGTATGGTCCGTCGGTAGGCACCGGTCCACCGGTGAGCCTATCGACTAAGGCTTATTTGATGGGTTAATTATCCCACCGGCGGGTACTAGTCCACCGTGACCCTACCGATGAGGCTTGTCCAAGGGTACAGGAGTTGGACCTTGTTTGGATTTCCTTAGTGGATGATGTGGGGCTTATGTCATTATTTGGAAATTGGTTTTCAGAGTCAAGTTTGACCAAAAGGCTCTAGCCTACTTGCGGGGAGTCAACTTGGTGCTCCATGATTCATTGTAACCATCATCTCACCTTGGAATTGATATTTGGGAATTATGATCCGTTTGACTGTTATTTGATTGTGATTATGTGTTTTGGTTGATAACATGATGGGAAACTTATGATGGTTCACAATTGGATTATCCGTGTGTCTGGGCACGTAGATAGCTTCCGTTGGAAATCCTCATTTGGAGTCCTAGTTAATATGAACACATGCTAGGCTGATATCGAATGTTAAGTGAACCGGGAGGTGAAAATCTTCGGATTAACCTTGTAAGGTCTCCGGTTAGGTTGACTATATACCTATGGGGTGAAAGAGACCACTTAAAATAGGGTAGGATACTTGCGAGTTCCTATACAGGTTCACTATCCCTTGAGTATTGTACACTCATAAATTAGTACATGGTAGCCTTCGTACCATGGGTTAGCGCCCGGAACGAAGAGGGGGTCTTCTGGTAGTCCTTGGGAACTTGGTCCTAAAGTTGTATTGATTTGGAAGTTTCATGTGAGGTACACTTTATAGGACATATTCGCTTGGTCTTCATTCTTTGCCATTCATCATAACTGTATTATTTTCATTAATGAATTTCATTATAGAACATTTTGTTTGTCTGATATCATATCCTGATATCCATGATTAAAACACTCATATTATATCTTATCTATGATACTAACCCATGTTGATTTTTTGATTTCCATATGGGGATGGATGACTATTGATTACTTATTGGGCCTTCTAGCTCACGCAACCTCTTGTGTTAGAGGTTGGAAGGAGTGATAGCTGTTCACAACTTGCTGCTGTCCTTTGATAGAACTTTTATTGTTTCTTATGTTTTGGCACTCCTGTGGGGAGTTTATTTGTAACAAACTTAAGTTATGGATTTTGGATTTATTTTGTTTAGTTATTCTTGGATTGAGGTAGATCATGGCTCTCCTTAAGCCATGTATCTTTGATGTACTTTGTTGGACTTTTAGTCTATTTATATAGTTAGCTTCCGTACTCTGATTGGCTATAATGGTAATTGTTACTTCTATACTTGTCGTTTGATAGCGATTTGCGTTTGTAAGAGCCGGAATGATCACCTGTAATAATTAAATTAGAACTCAGGTTAAATTGGAGACCTAGTAAACAAACCTCACTGATAGGTAGGAATTTATACTCACTCAATCGTTAACCTCATAAAACTCACTAAGAACACCCTTAGACAAATCCTTAGGCCCCTAAGACAAAGTAGGTAAGCTAATTGAATATAAGGAGCTAGATTAACTAGATAACAAGAACTTTAGCAATCTAATGGAAAGTAAAATAGTAGGGCAACATAATAATTGTATCTGGCAACCCTGGAGACACACCTTAAACCCATAAGGAAAACCCCTCTATTAGTAGTTAAATAGGGTTTCCAGTTGGAAAGAATAGAACCGGAAACCCCGTATTACCCTACGACAGTTCCTATTCACACCATTAGGGCCTATAAATAGAACATTAGGTTCATAAAATTAGTTCTTTTCTCTTCTCTTTCTCTTGGAGCTCTTGGAGATGAATGGAGAACACCGGAACCCCAGAGACGCGACGGAGCAACCTCGACTCACCCCGGCTACACGCCAAGTTGATTATTTCTTCCTTGATTTTGTATTTGTTTATGGTTTGGCATTGTGACCAAGGGGAAAGGCTTGTTTGTTGAATTCCTACCTCCCCTTTGGACCTATTGAATGATTTTCATGCTTAAGATGTAATTAAACCTCAGGCCTTTCCTCATGAACTGATTTCTAGAAACCCAAATCCCTACGGTTGGAAAATTTGAGAGAACACCACAAACTCCACATTTAGACTAATATTCTGGACCTAGAAAGCATAATCGAACCCTCCTGGGTGAAATTTCACCCAGAATGGACTTCTCCCATGATTCGGCGACATTTTCAGTGCGCCAAAGTGTCCGACGAATCTCAGGGTCATTCCAGGCTCACTGGAATTGTCGCCGAGACCCTGTTCGGTGAGCTAAAGACCTCGTCGAACCCATAATTTTGAATTGAACCAGAGCTACATTTGGTCTATCGAGACTCATTCGGACCAATTCCCAAGGTGCCAATCTATTTGGAAAACTTTTACCATTTTCTGTGAGCCGAGAGGTCGCTGAGTGCCTCCTCTGGTCTGATGTAGGAGATTTAGTTGTAAGCACGCATAGAATGACCAACCTCACATGTTTGGCATGTTTTCGGAGCTAGTAGACTTATCATTCAAAATATGACCCCCCCCCAATCCGAATGTTAACCTTTCTAGAATTGGTAGAACAATAGGAGTTTTTTGGGAAACTTGTGTAAGTGACCCCAAAACCCTTCCTTGAGCTCTCTACCATCATGTTACACATGTTTGGGTATTAATATTAGTGGTTGTGATGTGTTAACCCTCATTTTGGATGGAAATGTGCATTTTGCCTTACTACCTCGCATGATTTGCAAATGTGAATGGTCCGATAAGGATTTATATAGCTCAAATGCATTGTTGTGATGAATGGTCTATGCTTAGAAGGTTAATTATGCCTAGTGTGTAGTTTGGGGCATGTATGTACCCTATTTGGATTATCACATACTCATATTTGGTGTATGCTCATCTTGCGTTCCTATTCGACTTGAAAGCTATAGATTAATTATGTGTAGAGTTGTGTACTATGGTGCCTTGCAAACTAGGATCATGGGACTGTACCCATGCGATTGTTTGTTTTAGTATATGCCTATGGCCCATTGTGTGAACGCATTAATTAATGACTTTGAATGTTATGAGATGCATATGGACCAACTTTCTATAGGAGCTTTGTCTGACACCCCATGTGATACCTTGGGTTAGACTGTCATATGAGATGACTAGATTTGTTGACCTTGTTGTCCTATGAGAGGACCATGACGTTTTCACCCAATAACATAAGTGGGGGGATTGTGCCTCCTTGGTTGAACGCCCATAAAACTATGTTGTACACATAGAATAATCCTATCTCTCAGTCGTGAATACGGGGATGAATTCACATTGGTGAGACATCCTGGATAGTTGTATTGAGATCATGAGCGAACTTACATTATTTCACATGACCATACAGCACCCTTCATTCTGGATTGCACGTTCTTGTTGATATTATTTTGAGGGTCTTGTGTATGATGCACTTGGCCTAATCTTCATATAGAATTAGGCATGTGGATACTGAGATGTTGACTCTTGAATTTAAACCCAGTGAGGATGGGAGAGAACAATAGTTTGTGTGAATTCTATCGTTATTCACTTTATACATGTTGCACTTTTCTCATAATGTTGGAGCATGAGCAAATACACTTCATTGCAAGATTTCTCATCCGGGCTTTCCAGCTTATGTTTGTTGAATTATATCTTTCAAGTTGTGGAGCTTAGTCACGAAGAGAGAGCCTGGATTGGGTACCGCACTCTGGTAGAGTTTTATAGTTGATCTAGAACTAGACTCTTTCGCTTTTAAACCTTGTCAGGTTTAGATTTTGTAATTTAGTTACGTATATCTTACTATAACTGTTAATGACTTCAGCTTATATTTTGACCATTGTTTTCCACTCCCATAGAATTATGGGGTGAGAGTTACGAATAAATCAGAAGTCTCAAAATCGGGATTATCTGGTCAGTTCGTGACAGCGTTCCATGCGTGGAACCCGAAGGTCTCACCTCGAGATCCATGCCGCCCTCATAGGGATACGTGCCATGGGTTTTGGGGCGTGAAAAATTGGTATCAGAGCATAAGGTTTGCTCATAGTAAGGTTGTTGGAAGGTTAGTGCACCTAGGTATCACATAGAGGTCTGAAGTTAGGAAGAATGAAACATAGAAACTAAGAATAGGAATTGTTGTTGATTGCTGTGTGATGACCTGCTTTGATTGCTATTTGAACAATTGAATGTTTTCTTGATTAGTAAAAATGTGGAGGTGGATTAGGTGTCTGGTGAGGGAGTCCTTTTGATTTGGATGGTGGGAGTGTAACTTTCCTTCTAGAGTGATGAGATTAATGTAGGTGCAGATACATTCATATTTGAACTCTAGGTTGAGGGTTAGTGACCACAGAGAGAGTGAGAGATACCATTGACTTACTATGTACCATTGTTCGAGACTATAGTTGTGATTCTCCATTCCTAGGGATTAAAGACTGATAGAACCTGTACTTCGATTTTTGTTCTTTATGCCCCACGAGATGGAACAGGTTTGATTTATTCACCAAGTAGGTGAACCATGCTTGCTAGACTCACTTAGAGTTGTTTGATAAATCATGAGATGTATGAATGATGAATGGGGTGATGTCCCATGATTTCATTGTGATGTGTTAGTATAGATTCGTGTTTAAGTCCTTTGAGCATGATGAGTGAAATAAATAAATATTGCTGTCGATACACATTGGTTTATGACTACACTATGATACTTTAGAATGAGATCCATAGTACGTATGAATGATACCTGATAAAACGACCATATGGCTTTTGGTACGAAGTTCAGTATGTTAGAACATAATTTATATCTTGCATGAAGAACATGATGAATGATGAACTCTTATAATGAATTGTTGAGTGATTGACTAATAATAAATGAAAAACCTATAAATATGGAAGGTAAAAATGTTGGACTTGTAACAAACTTTTTGGTCTGTTATAACCTGATATAACTATTATGGATGATCATGTGATAGTAATGCTGAGATGGAACACTAGGGATGGCTCTTTGCACATGGATAGTTTCTGAAGTTGGTATCACTGGAAGTTTCATGAGGCGTGGAATGATAGTTTTGTTAACTGATTAAATTGCAAATGTATGAATGCGAATTTCTGAATTATAACAATCGATTGAATTATAAAACACCTTGTTGGGCTATATTATATCTTGATGGTTTAGAACCATGAATGGTTAAAATCTAAATTTTTGCTATTGGACAATAAAGTGGATGTTAATGCATAAAACCTTAACGTGGATAGTGCTCATGTTTTGTATTGTGTGCGTAGCATGATCATGTGATTACTTGTATTGTCTCATGTGATTGATATGATAATAGATACTCTTAGATGTGCACTTAGATGTTGTGATTAGACTGCATTTTATCTTATGGTTTGAATTATGAATACCTAAATCTGGACTGATATCCTATACAAGTGTGTTATGAAGGCTTAAGAATACCGAATTTAATTATTTTCAAATTGAGTTGTAAATGCACTAATTGATTTCAGCTTGTATACAAGACGATTGAATAATTAGAAGCAGTTATGATTTTCATGTTTTTGGCAATAGTAGTTACATGTGTTTAAGAATTTTAGGATTTCAAATAAACCGATTATGATTTTTTTTTGAGTAACTTTGTTAAGGTTAAATTTTGGATTTCAAGGAATATGAGCTAGGAAGATTTTTTTGTATGTTAGATTATCAAGGAAAATTATTTGGTTGGTTTTCAATTCCTGATATTGTCCATGAGTAGATACCATACATTCTTTCTTCAATATAGCTTAGGCATGAGTAAATTAGGAGGCATGCTTGACAATTTTTGTAATGTGATGTTTACTATGAATTACGATATTGAGGAATGAGAATTGAAATCTTTGAGTGAAAGCATGAGTATTTGATTATTTAGTGTGTTGTTAGATTGCCTGGATGAAAAGAACTTAGACATGAACATTAGGATTCACATGGATACTAATGCGTGTAATGTGTTGTGGGTGTAACATGATAATATGATAACATGCTTACTTGTGTAGATTATTGTGAATAATACATGTGTAGATACTCTAGAATGTGTACTTAGATTATTTTATTGGATTGTAGATACCAGAGGAACAAAAACAGGTAGTTAGTGAGGACTCACCTAGTGAGGTAGGGGCAAATCCCTTGATGACAGGTCTATGCAAGATTCTAGGAGATTTGAAGAACCTGGTAGAAGGGGAGCAAGAGAGGAGGCATAGCACGCAAGGAGATGGGATTCAGAAGCAAGTTGATAAAGGTAAGGGTAAGAATGTCAGGTAGTCAGAAAAACAAAACAAGGAGAGGTACTTGAAAAGAAAGTGTAAGAATTTAGAGGGACCTGTGTGTTTCAATTGCAAAAGGGTGGGACATTTCTAGAGGTTTTTTCCTCACCTGTTAAGGATAGATAGGGGTCAGGGTTCCGAGAAGAGGCATAAAGTGGTAGAGATGCTGGTTCAAGCTAACATTGTGGCATCACCTCAACCACAACCACGTCCGCCGCCGAGGTGTTTTAACTGTGGGAGGAAGGGGCATATTCAAAGGTATTACCAAAAACTATTAAGGCAAAAGAACAAATTGAGCTTGGGACATGGAAGGATGTCAAAATAAGAGAAGTAGAGATAAGGTAGTTAATACATTCTTGGTAGGTACACAGAACACACACACTTTGTTTGGCTGTAAATATTTCTATTGTACGAATTTATATGAATTGGCTATGAGTATGAGATACTGTTGAGTGCATGTTAAACTTGTAAATTCTACAATTGAAATACAACACGACTTGTCTGCTGAATTTTGGGAATGATATGATTGTTTCTATGACGTGTGCTTAAATTTGAATTAAGTTAAGAACGTCATAACCAAGCATAACAGACTCTAGGATTGCGTATTCTAGAAACTTCGCATGACTAATTTTGGGTCAAAATTTCCTTAACGGGGGGGAGAATGTAGTGACCTGGACCCGAAATTTAATGATATTAATTAATGTGTAAATTAATTAACAAAGTTAAATGAACATAACTGGATCTGAGTTCTAATTGATGGTGACAAGGTGTTAAGGTAAGTATAGAAATAGGGTCAAACCGTAATTAATTGATAGTGAGGTGTTGTAATGTGATTAAGTTATTTAATTGGGCTTTGGAACTGAGTTAGTGGGCCAAGTCCAAATCAAATTGTGTGGACCCAGAATTAATGGTGTGGATTATAAGACAATTAGATTAATGGGTGGGTTTTAAAGAAAGAATATAAAATTGGGTTGGGGTCAAAGTGTAATAAGAGAGAAGTATAAGGTAGCATTTGAAATTATCAAAGTTGAATTCAAACTAAAAATGTGTGTGAGATGGTAGGGTGTGTGGATTAGAAAGTGGGAGAGTGGAAGGGAAGTTACCTAATCAGTTGGGTTATGCTTGTGGAAGGTTAGGAGGAGATTAGGAAGTGATTTGATGGGAAAGGAAGTCAGAAAAAGTAAGGGCAAATATTAGGTCGTGAATAGTGTTTTGGAGAGAGAGGATTAGGGTTTTGGACTTTTGGGAAGAAGATAATAAGAGAAAGAGAAAGAAGGGAGGCTAAGACTAGATCTGGAAAAGAGAGAAGAGGAAGAAGAAGAGGAAAAGAAGAAAGACGAGGAAAGACGATAACCGGGCTAGGTCTATAATCGGAACACACGCTGTAAGTAGTCTTATAGTATGATCCTCTTATGAATCTCAGAATTCAACCATGTTCTACATTTCATTGTTGTGATATTTTGATCTATAAAATGGTGATGTGATCTTAGATGAAAGTTGTATTTCTTGTATTTGAATCCTATTTATATGGTATTGATGGTTTGTGAAGATGTGGGATTGGAATAGATCGGATTTTGGTTCATAAGATCAGTTTTCAGCAACCCAGAAATACCCAGATCGCAATGTGGTCGGTAGGCACTGATCCACCGGTGAGCCTACCGACAGAGACCACTTTCTAGTTATAAATTGACCTTTGGTGGGCACTGGCCCACTCGCGGCTCCACCAATGCTCAGTGGGTGTAGGACATGATCCATCGATAGGCACCGGTTCACCGGTGAGCCTACCGACAGAGGCTTATTTGATGGGTTAATTACCCCACTGGCAAGTACCGATCCACTGGTAACCCTGCCGATGAGGCCCGTCTAGGGGTACAGGTGTTGGACCTTGTGTGGATTTCCTTGGTGGATGATGTGGAGCTTATGCCATTGTTTGAAAATTGATTTTCGGAGTCAAGTTTGACCAGAAGGCTCTAACCTATCTGCAGGGAGTCAACGTGGTGCTCCATGATTCATTGTAATCATCATCTCACCTTGGAATTGATATTTGGGGATTATGATCCATTTGACTGTTATTTGATTGTGATTATGTGTTTTGCTTGATATGATGATGGAAAACTTATGATGGTTCACAATCGGATTATCCGCGTGTATGGGCTCATGGATAGCTTTTGTTGGAAATCCTCATTTGGAGTCCTAGTTAATATGCATACATGATAGGCTGACATCAAATGTTAAGTGAACTGGGAGGTGAAATTCTACGGATCAACCTTGCGACTATATACCTGTGGGGTGAAAGGGCCCACTTAAAATTTGGTAGGAAACTTACAGGTTCGCTATCCTTTGAGTATTGTATACTCATAAATTAGTACATGGTGGCCTTTGTACCATGGATTAGCACTTGGAACAAAGAGGAGGCCTATCGGTAGTCCCTGGAACCTTGGTCCTAAAGTTGTATTGATTTGGAAGTTTCATGTGAGGTACACTTTACAGGACATATTTGCTTAGTCTTCATTCATTGCACTTCATGATAATTGTATCATTTTCATTAATGGATTTCATGATAGAACATTTGTTTGTCTCATATCAGATCATGACATGCATGATTAAAACACTCATATTATATCTTATATATGATACTAACCCGTGTTGACTTTTCATTTCCATATGGAGATGGATGAGTATTGATTACTTATTGGACCTTCTAGCTCACGCAACCTCTTATGTTGCATGTTGGACAGAGTGATAGCTATTCACGACTTGCTGCTGTCCTTTGATAGCACTTTTATTGTTTCTTCTGTTTTGGCACTCCTGTGGGAAGTTTATTTGTAACAAACTTAAATTCTAGATTTTGGATTTATTTTCTTTAGTTATTCTTGGATTGAGGTAAATCATGGCTCTCCTGAAGCCATGTATCTTTGATGTATTTTGTTGGACTTTTAGTCTATTTATATAGTTGGCTTCCGCACTCTGATTGGCTGTAAAGGTAATTGTTACTTTTCTTCTTGTGGTTTGATAGCGATTCGCGTTCCATGTGTGGAACTTGAAGGTCTCACCTCGAGATCCGTGCTACCCACAAAGGGATACGTGCCACGGGTTTTGGGGCGTGACAATCAAAAATCGTGTGTGAACTAGATTAAGAAGAATAATTTGTATTCTCTATTTCATCTAATTTGATCCGTCAATTGAACCAAGCCAGCCTCATCATTGATTCAACGTATAGCCTGAGTTTTAAAACACTTGTTAAGATTTTGAACCAATCATGATTTAGCATGTTTCATTTTGATTTTAAGGATGCTTTAGTCATTTTTGTTATCATTAAATTTCCTTGTATATAACTACCGAGACATCCTTAAAGTCAAACATGGTTAATCTATTGGATTTATCTTTTCTACGAAGGACTGATGTGGGATGTGTCCTACATGCCACATCAGCTTTTTAACAGTTACCATATAGATAAAGGATTCAAATTTTGAGTAGTTATGGTGAAGTTGGTAACTACCATATCTGTGTACCTCTATCTAGTGGATGATGTGGCAAGTTATGAGAGAGTTTTATCCCATTAACTAATTGCTCTCATAACTACTTTCTTGATGGGAGAAAGTAGATAAGTATTGTCTTTTAGAGAATTCGGTCCCTAGTCTAACAATTAAGAGTCTGTGATTTCCATCAAATCGCAACATAGAGATTTGTTTAGACTAGAAGATCTATTCTGAAGGAAACTTGCAGAATAAAGAAGAAGGGGATTATCATACGGGTGTCACTCTAGAAGACTTGATCATCTTCTTCATTAGATAGCAATCAACAACAATTCTTGAACAACTATGGCTGAAGGTATCTTTAAACTTCCGCTTAAGATTTGTGCTATTATGTCAATGGAACCATTGTAAAAGGCCATGAGAATCTTATCGTTTTTTCAATTCTTGGTGATTATCTTTATTTGTATGATGTTGGATTGGAATGGCCATCTGCGAATGGTCAGTTATAGAAAAAGGGAGGGTGGGACCCTATGTACTTCTTTCTTTAAGGTTAATGAACTTTAAGTTCAGTTTCATAATTAAGTTCTTACATTTTAATAAAGCTTATAAGTTTTGAATTACGTATATGTTAATAATTTCGAGGACGAGATGTCCTAAAGGGAGGGAGAGAATGTAGTGACCCGGACCTGACTGGAATAGTTAAAGATTAAATCCTAATTAATCTATTAATTATACACTGGGGATTTAATGAAAGAGTCTCGGTAGGATTTGACTAATTAATAATTATGAAAAACTATGGGACAATTGCCTAATTAATGGAGAAATATTTAAAGGGATGGACTTTCGAATGAACTAGAAACCTCACATAAACGAATTGAGCCCAACACTCAATTAAAAGCCCATTAGGACTTAAAAAAGTAATTAGATTTATTAGTAAGGTTAATTAAGGGAGAAACCAAATTAATCAAACACACGATTGATTAACTAATATTTGAAATTCAAACTACGTTAATTTGAATTTAAATGATTAACTGATAGAGTTCAGTTGGATTAAGGAACCTAGAAGCTAAGAGGAGGAGAGAGAATTGTCTCTCTAGACCTTGGACGTCCAAACCAGGAAGAAGGAAAGGTAGGTTCTGGTTTTAGGAGTTGCAAAAAATCTAGACAATGAGAAGATCTAGAGGGAAGAAAGAAAAGGAAGAAATAGAAGAGAGGAAAAGAAAATATTTGTGTAGGAAACAAGAAGCTAGAGTGGCTAAAAGGAAAAGAGAAGAAGAAAGGTTTACATTGGTGAGAGGAAGGAATCTAAAAAGAAACAAAAGAAGAAAAAGGAAGAAAGTGAGGATGAAGAAGATGTTGGATACGATGGTCACGAAGAAAGCGAAGATGATGACGATTGGTTGAGAGAAGGGGACAAAGGGAAGAGGACTTTGACCTAACAACATTTGAAAAGACAAGAGCAGATCGATGAAGGTTGATATTAGGCTGGTTTAGAAGAATCTACGTAAATGAGGTAAGGATTCCTGCGTGTCTACGGTAACTGATGTTATGGATGATCTCAATACTATATATATAGCTGGGTTATATGATCTTGTATGTTCATCATGTTAGATCAAAGATCTAGAGAAACTAGAAGGAATATTGCTATGTTGTTTGATTCACTTGATCAACTTGTGTTGCTGTGTTTACTATGTTAATATGTGTTTTTATGAATCATATTTATGTTCTTAGATCTGTGATTGATTATTTGTTACTTACTTGTTTAGATATATGGAAATAAATTAGGTTTTATGTGTTTTACGTTTGGATCATATGTGTGATCACCCCCGGGTCGAGTGGACCCTAGGTTGATCGGGTTATTTTGGAGTCGCCACCATCCATCGAGTTTGGGTGTGAATGGTCACCCATGAGTTTATTGATTTTTTACAAAGTAAACCAAAATGTGAATTTTAGGGTGGTCTAACCAGATTCGGATAAGGGAGTTATTTGAGAGGTCAGGAAGGTGTTAGGCACCCGTCCTCCTCCATTTAACCGGTTACCCGGTTCAAGATTGTTTGGCCAAATTAAAGAAAACTCTAAAAACAAACCAAAATGTAAAAAATTAAAAAATGCCTAAAATAATAAAAAAAATTCCTAAAATCAATATTAAAATCTAAATTCCTAAAAAATTAAGAATATTAAAATAAACTAACCTAATCCTTACAAACTAATAATAGAACCTAAAGAAAATTTAATGGAAACCTAGATTATCCAAAATTGTTAAATGCACATAAAATTCATTGGAAAGCTAATCAAATAGAAATCACTACAAACATTGATGAATCAGGTTCATCACAAGAGAAATTCCATAACGTGCCTTCAGTCAAGGCATTCAAAGAGAAATTCCTTAACATGCTTTCACTTCTCATTATGATAAATTGATAAAATAATAAAAAATAAAAATAAAATAAAATGATATACCTGTAGCAAGTTCCTCTATTCTGCTATTCCGGTTTGAACGTCCTTTGTTTAGCTCGGCTTGAGATGGCAGAGGATGAGCAGTTTTTTGTGACGTATTTGTGATGGATTGGGCTGCTTTTTTCTGCTTGCTGAGGGTGTTATGTTGCTAAGTTGTGAAAGTGAAGGAGGTTGAAGGTGATGGGTTTGAGGTGGATTAATGGCTTGGGTATTGCAGGTATTATGGGAGGGAGTTCAGAACAGAGGGTGGATTCGGTTGAGGTTTTGATGAAGGTTTCGGTGGTATGGTATAGGTGTTGATGTTGTAAAGAGGATAGGGATTGGAGAAGAAGGCTGAGATGAGGTGAAGAGTTGGGATTCGAGTGGTTGCAGACAACTGGTTCTAACGTGATTTCGGGTCGATGGGGAGAGCAGGTGGAAAAATCGGATTGAAAATGGAGCTGGGATAGTCTGAATCGGTTTGGGGTTGGATGAGAACAGAGGTTGGAGGAAGGTTAAAGAGGGTGAGAGAGCAGAGGGAGAAAGATGAGATGGGTTAGATGTAGCAGCAGAGGACGGTGAATAGAGGGTCGGATTGGGTTTGAGTTACCGGTGGTTTTGGGTATAGCAGAACTAGTAGAGGTGGGGTTTTAATGGGGTCAAGCTGCCGCTGCAATAGCAGCAACAGCAATGGATAGATTCGGGTTGAAGAAGGTGAGTTGCAGGTGCTGAGTTGAAAGAAGATGGGAAGAAAAGGGAATAAGAGGGTAATCAGATTTCAGGATTTGCTCGTTCGGAATGTGGGTGGTCGTCGAAGATCGAAGCCGTGGGTTGGCGAGGTGCCGTTGGAAATGGATTTAAGAAGGAGAAGGTGTTCGCCGGAGATTGATGCCGTGGTGGTCGGATAAGGCTGTCGGAGAATGAAATGCCGCCGGAAATCCCCGCTGCCGCCAGTGGAATTCGGGAGGATACAGTTTTGGCCTTGAGCGGATTAAGGTTTTCTTTGGTTGCTTTGGAGAAGAGGATGGACAGCGCCAAAGAAAATTCGGGGGTTGGGGGGGAAGCCTGCTTGAGGCAATGTCTGAGTGAGGGAGAGCTCCCTCTCTTTACAGAGAAAAAAATTTCCTGTTCTTTCTATTTTGCAATTTCTCACTAATATATAAAAAAATTTCTTTTCTTCTAGATTTTGAAACTTCCTCTTTTTGAGAGATTGAATTTGGAATTTAAAATCCCTTTTGAATTGAATTTAAAAATTCCTTTTTGATTTATTTGAGAATAGAAACCCCTTTTTTATTCATTTTGAATTTAAAAGCTTCATTTTCTTTTGGAGATTTGCCAACTTCTAAAATTAATTCTTTCTTATTTTTTGAAATTTGACACATGAAAAATATTCATCTAATATTCTCTCAGTTATGTTATTTCAATTCCCTCCCTAAAGTATTCTTTTATTACTTTTTTACCCAATTATATTTTTCTGTTATTTTTTGATAATTTTAAAAATACCAAAAATGACCATTCGACTCCCAAACTCGAAACTTCACAAAATCACATTCGTTTCGATGAGGAATCCAAATTTGATGTTGGAAAAATATTTCGACCCTTGGATTTAACTATTTGGTCTAAATTACCGGATTAGAGGCAAAATTGTCATTTTTTCAACAGACTCGAATTAGCCTAAGTTTATACTCATTGGAGAGCATTGTGGCTCATGAATTCCAATTTGATGTTGAAAATGGGTTTAGGACTGAAATGAATCATGAGAGATCTACCAGGGGTAATTTGGTCATTTCTAGGAATTTTTGGGATTTTCATGGATTTCTGAGATTTCAAAGGAATTTGAGCACATGATAGAAGTGGGATTCAGAGGATGATTAAGATTTGTTGATTCTCAAGCCAAGCCTTCAAGGAGCTGCTAAAACAGGAAAAACTGTACTTTGGTGCAAATTGGGTTGTTTACAATATGAGTAGGCTTTAGAGACTGATTTGTGATTATTAACAACTTAGAAAACACTAGGTTTGAGTAGAGGTACGAAGCTCTAGAAGAAACCCAAAAATTGGCTAAAGTTTTACGTTCGGTAGCAGTCTCGGCAGCTACTGAAAAAGCCCAGAATATCATTCTTTCTGGACTTGCTACCGATCTTTGGTAGCAGTGCTACCGAGCTTCTCGATAGGAGTCTCGGCAGCTACTTAAGGCCCAAATGGCTTCAAAATTTATGGGGAATCTCCTTATTGAGTTGTGCACATGCCTGTATAAATGGTTTGTGTGCAAAAGGTCTAGAATTGGTCGAATTAAGAAAAGTATAGGAGAAGGTCTAAAATTCATAATTGTAGGACTGATTCGAATGGAATATGAGGTTATATCAATTCAAAGGTTTTGGATATGGTCATAGGACCTCAAGATAGGATTAGTATGAGTAGAAATGGCCACATAGGACCTGACTAATTGATTGGTGCTTTTAGCATCCAATGTTTCTTAGGTTTGACTTGGGTTGACTTATGTGTAACTTGTGTCTGAATTTGATGATGTTTGACTTGAATGACTAATTGAGGGTACTATGAATATCCAAGACTGTGCATGATGTTTGTGGTTGAATGACTTGAAATTGTGATTGTAGATAGATGAACTTCCACCATGGGTGAAAGTCCTTAAAGGTAAGAACATGGATGGGTGAGCTTCCACCATGGGTAAAAGTCCCTAAAGGTAATGCATGGTAAGGGTGTACTCCACCGTGGGTAAAAGTCTCTAAAGGAAAGGTCTTGTAAGGGTGTATTCCACTGTGGGTGAAAGTCCCTAAAGGAAAGGTTTGTACTGATGCATTCCACCGTGGGTGAGAGCCCTTAAAGGAAGAGTGATTACTGGTGAGCTTCCACCGTGGGTGCAAGCCCCTAAACGGAATGTGAGTTTATTGGTGTATTCCAACGTGAGTGCAAGTCTCTTAAGGAATAAGAATGGTGGTTCTACCGTGAGTGCAAGTCCCTAAAAATATGGGTCGTAAGGTCGTGAGTTGGAATGAGAACGTAACTGGGCCAGGCTTGGTGACACCCCACATTGCATTGCATCTCATTTCACTCCATGCTTGCATCATAACTTGCATTGCATTGCACTTGTATTTGAGTTGACTGTGATGCATATTCGTTATGAATTGTTTGATTGTGAATGTGATTGTGATTTGGGTTAATGGTCGTAGCAAGCTGGGACCTTGTGGTTAATGGTCGTAGCATGGTGGGACCATGTAGTTACAGGTGTGTTTCCACCGTGGGTGAAAGTCCTTAAAGGGAAATGTTAGTACTAGTGGCTTCCTCTGTGGGTGCAAGTTCCTAAAAGAATGGTTATGTGAATACTGTTGTGAACATAGCTAGACTATGTGTATGATTGTGTGATATGTGATTACGTGGTTAAGGGTCTACTTCCACCATGGGTGCAAGTCCCTAAAAGAATGGTACATGAGACTTCCTCCGTGGGTGCAAGTCCCTAAAGGAATGGTTATGTGTAAGATATGTGATATGAGTTTATGTGTTTGATTGGTTGTAGCATGGTGGGACCATGTAGTGTTTTGTTGTGGAACATAGTTAGAATATGTGGCAGTTGTGATCTTGCTGTGTCACATGGTGGGACCATGTGTATACATGTATGTCTGTTTTACTTGGAACATGGTGGGACCATGTTGAATCTGCTTGAACATGATGGGATCATGTAGATAGCTTTACTATAGTGGGACTTGGAGATTGTGAACTATTGACTGTTATGACTTGATATGGTATGTTTTCCATGTGAATGGTGATTTAATATGATGATTGTAATATTCATGCTAGTATGCGAGATATAGTATGATGACATGTTTAATACACATATGACTGAGATAGTATATGTTGGGTGAAATGCATGAAATGAACTATATTAATTTGCATGCATAAAAGTAAATATTGTAGTCTCGTAGGATTTCTCTACTAGGCTTCAACTCATCCTTATCTCTACAGGTCCTCTTGTCTGATTTGGACCGGTTGGAGAGGTGACTTGGTGTTGAGACGCATTTACTTTTGAGATTTTTTTCTATGAGACTTATTATATTACTTTATTTTAGTTTTTGTTGGTTTGACCCATGTGGGCAGGATATGTAATCGGGATTTTATTCCCCTTATTGTGGTTTGATAGCTCAACATGCTTAGTTGGGCTATGGTTTTAAATTTGTTAGACTTTCCGTTGGTATTTACATTGTTGATATTTTGATTCAACCAGGTAAGGGTTGATATTGTGTCTATTTATCTGTATCCACGTGGTGGGTCCGAAGGTCAGTTTCTTGGAATCCTTGAGATCCCATATCTCAAATTTGGGGTGTGACACATATTTTCTATTAATTATCAATAAACCTCACATAATTACTATTTAGTCCCAAAACTTCCACTAAATTATGACCTAGTCCAATTCTGCACCACTATAACATATTCAATTTCCTTAAATATTAATTTAACACCATTAGACAATTACATAATCAATTATTATGATTATTAATTTTCCGGATCTGGGTCAGTACAACGGCGGGATGCCGACTTAGAGATGCCTCTATACTTCATGGCAGGATGCCAATACACCACGGTAGGATGCCGACTAAGAGACGTGTCTCTATACTCCAAGGTGGGATGTCAATACACCACGGCGGGATGCCGACTAAGCGATGTGTCTCTATACTCCAAGGCGGGATGCCAATACGCCACCACAGGATGCCGACTTAGAGATGCGTCTTTATACTTCATGGCGAGATGCCGACTAAGAGATGCGGCTCTATACTCCATGGCGGGATGCCAATAATCCACGGCAAGATGCCGACTTAGAGATCCATCTCTATATTCCATGGTGGGATGCCAATACTCCACAGCGAGATGCCGACTTAGAAATGCATCTCTATACTACATAGTGGGATGCCAACTAAGAAATACGTCTCTACGCCATGCCAATGCCCAAGGGCAGTGAACTGCGTGCAGTGACAATGTTAGTCAAACTATACCATGACCATGCCAATATCTTGAAGATGATCTTCATGGACAGGGGGACTGAAACGTATGTATGAAAAATGGTAAGGGCAAATAGCCTAATAACAGACTGCCACATGTCAGGACTATGACCGACACGTAGCAAGATCCCCACTAATACCCATGGGTATAACCCTCGGGAACTTCCTAAGGAAGAACCCTGGTTAGTTTGAGAAACCGATTCATGGAATATACGACCAAGACATAGATATAGGGAGAAGGTACTACGCTACAGTGATGTTATTACATAAATTACAGGATAATCAACACTTACAATGAATATGTAGGTACTCCACAACGGGATGCCAGACCCCTTTACAGCAAGATGCCGATGCAGAAATACTTCTTAAGTCATACTCGAGGGCGCCCACCTGCGATGGGACAACCCCTCGGGTTCTTGAGAGCTTTAGAGGTGCATCTCACATTCACCAAAAAGATGTATCTCGGTGAACACGTCGATATGAATTTACACCTAAAGGGAGAGACAACCCTAGACGATGTAAGTCGTCGACACGTCGATATGAATTTACACCTAAGGGGAGAGACAGCCCTGGATGATGTAAGATGTCGACACATCGATATGAATTTACACCTAAAGGGAGAGATAGCCCTGGAAGATTTAAGACGTCGATACTATCCTCCGTCTAGAGCGATGCTCGATGACGTCGTAAGCAATACTATCTTCTGTCTAGAGCGATGCTCGGTAACGTCGTAGGCAATATTATCCTCCGTCTAGAGCGATGTTCGATCACGTCGTAGGCGATACTTCCTCCGTCTAGAGCGATGCTCGATGACATCGTAGGCGATACTATCCTCCGTCTAGAGCGATGCTCGATGACGTCATAGGCAATACTATCATCCATCTAAAGCGATTCGTAGGCAATACTATCCTCTATCTAGAGCGATGCTTGGTAACGTCGTAGGCAATACTATCATTTGTCTAAAGCGATGTTCACTGACGTGATAGGCAATACTATCCTCCGTCTAGAGCGATGCTCGATGACATCGTAGGTGATACTTCCTCTGTCTAAAGCGATGCTCGATGACGTCATAGGCAATACTACCTCCGTCTAGAGCAAATCTCTAAGACGTAGAAGGTGATACTACCTCCGTCTAGAGAGAAACTTTAAGATGCAGAAGGAGGCACTACCTCCTTTGTAAAAACATGAATAATCACCCCTAATTACTTAAGATTCGTAACTAGGTTTAACTTGAAATTAGTAAAACAAATTCACTAATAGGTTAGATAAGTTCTCACCTAACCCTTAACCTCAGGTAATCAAACACATTAGTTATCACCCTAGACCTCAAGACATTAGGAAGATTTAATCTATTTTAAGTAACCAGCCCGATTAATCAGTAGAGACCTCAGAGATTAATTTAAAATAAAATAATTAGACTAGATAGTTAATCTCATCCGTTAACTCCAAAGATCCACCCCAGACCCACCAGTAAAAGCCCTTTAGCAGAAGTTGTTTTGCTGACCAACTGAAAAATGTAGGATCAGAAATCCCGTTTTGCCCCTATTGCTGAACTTATTTCCAATCTGACCCGTAAACCAATAAATAGAATCCTAAAATCATTTTTCAGCATTTTCCTCTTCTTCTTCCTCTCTTCTCTTCTCTTGGAGTTTTGGAGCACATGGGAGATCAATGGAGATCGCAAAAATATGACGGATCAACCCTGACGCAATTCCAACAATGCCCCAAGTTGAGTATCCTATCTTTGAAGATGTGTTTAGTTGTTTTTGCATTATGACCTAGGAGAAAGGATAATTGTTGTATGCTCACCTTCTCCTTGGGATTTCAACCTAGATTCATGTTGTATGTGGTCACCCTAAGCACTTGACCTCCATATTTGACTAGATTTGAGGAAAAACCAAACCCCGAGTAGAGAAAATAGAGTGAAAACCCGAAATCTCCACTATAGACCAACTAAATTCAAAAACTAAATATAATCGAACCTTCCTGGGAGTGTGAACAACCTCTTGGTGAAATTTCAATTCATTTGGACCTTTCCTGAGCTTTGGCGACCTGTTCGGCGAGCCGAAGAGTCTGCCGAATCTCAGATCTTAACTTGGGCTCTCTGGTTTTGTCACCGAAGATAGCCTAGGCGAGCCTAAGAGGTCGCCGAACCAAACCTGTGAATAAACTGAGTTGACTTCTCGTCTATCGAGACTCATTTTGACCAAACCCCGAGGTGCCAAACTATTTGATACGCTTTTACACATTTCGGCGCTCCAAAGGGTCCCCGAGCAGCCCACCGAGCAGCTCCCTTGGCCCAATTTGAGTGATTCAAATGGGAGCGTGTGTATCTTGACTAACTACACGTGTTTGGCCTATTTCTGGGACAAATAGACTTATAATGCAAAATTTGACCCCTTAACCCGGAAGTTAGGATTTCTAGACTTGGCCGAGCAATAGAAGATTTTGGGGAAATAAGAGTCTATGGTCCCAAAACACTCCTATTAGCTTTATACCATCATAATACATGTGTTTGGATGAAAATGATAGTTGTGATTAAGTATTGACCTTCATTCGTGATAAAAAGGCATATTTGAGGTGTTTCTTGCATAATTCCTTTGGGAATGTGATTGGCTTAGGCATCCTGGTGCCTCGTAGACATGGTTATGATGAATGGATTATGTTTTAAGGTTCTAATATGTTGATGAGGAGTTTGGTGCTTATGTGCCCAACTAGTATTATTTCATTTACCCATATGATTATAACTGACCTGTTGTCCTTATAGTATTATAAATATAGGTTTATTAGTAGCTAGTGCACTTTGATTTACTTAGTAGATTAAATTATAGGATTGTGCCCATATGTTTGATGATTTGAGTATATGTCTATGAAACATTATACGATGCATTAATAAATGGATTTGAATTTGGATGTTGCATATGGACCTTCTGGCTGAGATAGCCTAGCCTGATACCCCACATGATACCTTTGGGTTTAGACTAACACATGAAATATTTAACTTGATAGCCACTATAGTCCTATGAGAGGTCCTTGTGATCGTACCCACTCTGTGAGTGAACCCACATAGGGAGGCCTCTACAGTCTTGAGGGATGATAGACACCTAAGGATCCGCATGTTGGTGTAAGCTTAGAAGATGGTAAACTTTCCCAAGGATCTGTCACGTCCCGAACCGGACACGTCATGGGCGACCCGAATCCGAACCCGTAACCTTCACTCCAGACGGAAGTCTGGGAGTGGCAGCGATACCTTAGCCAA
>JAUPMG010094504.1:0-12466 GCA_031762675.1 Pachysandra terminalis
TCTAATAACACAAATTTAAAAAAAAAAAAAAAAAAAAAAAACTGGATAGGTCAAACAGGTTGGGTGCGGGTTGAGTATTCTCAACCCGTTTATTAAACAAACAGGTTCGAATTTAGGGTCAAGCCGTTGATATCTTATGTCAACCCGACCCGAACCTACTCGATTGCCAACTCTACCTATTACACAACATATGTTAAGAGATTTAACATTTTTACATTTTTTACTTACTACCTCTATTTTAAATCAGTAAAACGGATCATGGACCATTTGTTCTTTCAATTGCCTTATATAAGCTATTGTAAAAACATCAACAAATTATTTGACAAAAATACCCTCTAAGTTATTGTGTTTTATGTTTTTATCTAAAGTCAAATAAAAATTAAAACAAAGGTATAAGTGATAATCAAGGTTAGTTTTTAGGGTATAATTAATTTTTTTTTTTAAATCTTATAAATAAAAGGAATACTTTCGTCTGAAAATAGCTGATTTCAACAATTTTCATCCAACCTTTGATGGATATTTAATGGAAGGGAGGTAACTATGACCTCTTCAAACCGGAAGGGAGTGTTTGTGATTTCCAAAAGGTGAAGGGCGGTTTTTATAAATTGACCTATTTTTTCTAATGAGAATAAAGACCCGTTACGTGTCTTTGCACTATTAATTATAGGGATAAGAATGCAATCCAAATGAAAACGGGGACGTAGTTCAGATGGTAGAGCGCTCGCTTAGCATGCGAGAGGTACGAGGCTCGATACCCCGCATCTCCAGTTGTTTTTCTATTATATAATTAAGCTGCGTATTGTGGTATGCTTCACCAGGCTAGTTGCCTCGTAAGACTTTTATTTTTTGCTGCTACCGCCTCTTTATTTTTATTTTTTTGGGTTATGATTGAGTATATCGCGGGGCAGAAATTTACTAGCGAACATGTTATCTACAAGATCAGGTTGGCAATGAATAGAGCTGAAATTTTATGCCCAAACCTTTCTTTTTTCTTTTTTTTTTTTTTTTTTTGTGTAGGAGAAAGCAAAAGGGTATTGTGGGGAGATCCTAAACAATTTGAATAGCCAAAGCTAAAAGATGGAATATTGTGAACATCAGAAAATTTTCATATGCAAACACAATTTGTTAAGAGATCACAATGGCTATTGGGTTTGAGAACACACACTTTCACCCTCTTTTCTCTCTCTCTGATTTTGCTTTTTTCTTAATTCCATCTATATATAACAAAATTAGAATACAGAAAGAACACTTTCATGGATTACACTTTGGGGGTGATTGCATAAAGAAGAACAGTATAATCACCAAGGATTAATTAAGAGAGCTTAGAAATGTTCCTATGATCTGGAAGGGCTGGCACCAATCGATAAACTCCTGACTGCAACCTTGACTGCACCCACAGCACCTAGCTGCCTCATCTCTGGGCCCAATCTTGTGTAGTCCTCATTCTTCTTCCCATCTTCTTCCATTTGAATCCCAACATAAAATGCTATCTGCATTGCATAGACCAAAAAGAAGGAAAAAATAATTTGAGAGAGAGAAATCAACCATCTTGTGCCATGTTAAATGGGCATGTTTAGTTTGAAAACAAGCATGTGTGACATAGTGTAAAGTATCAGCCAATCCCGAGTAAGATCGGCCAATACAACCAGGGATTGGCTCAGGACGAGCCACGATCCCTCCATCCCAAGCTGATCCCTAAAACTTTCTCTGACCCAGTCCGAAATCGAGTCAGATTGGACGATCCAATATGAATTGTCCCACACCCCTCAAAAATTTTCTGGTTAAAAAATTAAAAAAACAAAAATCGGGCCATGTTCTGGAACCAGGACAATCCCCGATCCGATACCGAGTTTAAACACTATGCATGTCTAATATCATACCGATAGTCGACATGCATATGCTACATATATGACCTACAGAAAACGTAATTGAAAGACATTTGCAAAATTCATTCATAAACTCTCCAATCTAAAGAATCTCAAAAATCAAGACAAAATGCAAATGTTTTTATATCCATGAACCTTGTCGTGAGTGCTAAAATATATAAAACCGTGATCATAGTCTCCTTTTGTATATCTTAAACCAGAACCAACTTAGATGGCCCCCCAGAGGGGCGTCAATGAAGCACGAGGCACAAGTGATTAGAACCAAACATGGGTTACTGTCCCTTTAGCAACTTTCCCAGTTGCATCAAAGTTAGCCTCACCATAACTCAACAACTATGTTTCACTACAATCTTCAGCTATATCCTGCAGGGATCTCCCTTCGGTTATCTTTCACTGTTTCAAATTAACGATCAGCCATCTTTCACTGTTTCACTACAATCTTCAGCTATATATATATATATTCTTCTGATATCTCCAGAATGATGAAGCTAATTTTTAGGAATCAGATGGATGAAAACACAGAATTCAAAACTTCAGATTCTGAAGAAGAAGAGAAAACGAAAAAGGAGAAAAAAAAAAGGAGACTTATGGAAAATCGTGTAATTATATGATAGCAGTGCTCCTAGGCTGTTTCAACTAGCACCTTTTTCGATATCTCTTTAGGCTGTGTTTGGAACCTTGGATTTTGACAGAAAAAAAAAAAAAAAAAAATGCTGGAAAAAGCACTTTCTCCTGTTTGGTTGAAGAAGGAAAGAGTTGGGGATATGGATAGAGATTTGGAAAGAAAATAATTTAAAAAAAATTCACTTTTGAGATCAAAACCTTTCTCCCCAAAAAGGTATAGATTTTGAAAGAAAATAAAAGGTAGAGAACACTCTTCAATACTCCAACCTATCTTACAACATATATTGTCTTTCCTTGACAGCTAATCAACCTTGCCGGAATATATGAAAACTCACCGGAAAGTCGTCAATATGAACTTATGAACAGCATCTTTTTATTATTATTATTTATTTTTTAAATATCAAGTCCAAGTTGAACAATATGAGATAATAAGAAGGAACGTGCTGAAACAACTTAGTCCATGTAAAATTACCTTGCCCGTGGCATTCCTAACAGGTGAAATGTGAAGAAGATTCCAAAACGAGCTCTTATCCTTCCTGCAATTTCAAGCATAATAAAGAAGTCAACAAAGGTAATTGGTTCAAATGTCAAAGCACAAACACTTTGAAAACATTAAATGTAGTACTTTTAGAGTTAAACCTGTAATTCAAGATACGTACTGTACAGGCTTGCTCAGTTCGAATCCTTTCCCTAATCTATAGAACAATGGAATGAAAAAAACAAAAAATATTTAATCAGTAGGTATTCCCTTCCCCAATTCAGGTTGCTTCAACAAGAAATACTCAAGAAAATGTCCATTTCAAATATTAACCTGCGCTATAGCTTTGGCATCTGTATCTGCTCCACTTAAAAATCTACAATTGCGCCCCAGCACTTCATGTCTATCATAACCTATAAAAAAAAAAAAGAAAAAAAAATGTTACTAGAGAAGTAAAACATCATAACCTAAAGTCTTCCCGTCCTTGGGACGTGGGTAGGACATCCCCTCAAAAGAGGGATAAGGTGGGGAGGGTCGGGGGTTCGATTCCGTGTCTCCCCTATGTGGAGTGGTCGAGTGACCACCAGCACGGAGATACCAAAAAAAAAACATCATAACCTAAAGAACATGTAGGAGCTGTAGATTGAATGGTTTTGTCTGATTAAGTCAATTCTACATCTAGGAGGCTTTCTAGGTTGAAATAATCAAATGAAGGATCTTTTTTTTTTTTTTTTTGATGACATGGAATCCCAGCCAAACTTAGTATGACTGGGTAAAACCCTGGATACCTGCAACCACCCGCAAGCCACAGGTATCACGATAGCCCGGGGGACTCGAACTAGAGACCTCACGCTTCTTGAGGCGCAAGGCTCCCATTGAGCTACATCCTATCCCCAAGTAGCCTTTGTGAAAGGATGAGTTCAAACTTGGTCAAATATGAAGAGGTTACAACAAAAGGGAAATTTAGCATTGCGTTGATCACCTGTCAATTTCAAGAAGGCGTCGCTTGCATAAACAATAGGGATGTTGGGTAAATGCGGGTCAGTTCTGCAAGGCAACACAAGTATGTTGTGGAAGGAAAATTTCCAAAGCAGATTTGTATATACAACACTGCACATTAAAGAAAAGGAATTCGTAACAACTCACAGTACAAAGCTTTGTTTGATTCTACCAAGAGAAATATTTAAGGATGAACCAAGAAGACCCATCCTCGTTGAGATGCATCTTTTTCCACAGACCAATCTGCCTGTTAGCTCACTGTAGTGAGTCAACACAGATAAGATACTGTTAATGGCCATTTCAGCTTTCTGTTTCTCAAGAGCGCTAGCCTCACAATACTCTTCAATCTCCAACACTGAAAGAATAAGTTCCTGAGTACCCACAATCAAATACTTGAAACCTAATACTAATGAATAAAAGTTACTGGGCAGAAAAATATTAAGAACAAGAACACAAGATGCAGTTGGAAAAAAATTAAATCAAGAAATCAAGAACACTAACCTAGTAGGGGAGAAAAAAAGAAACAATGGCGAAATGGGTATAGGCTGAAATTGAAAGAAATGTGAATTTTGTCATTGAAAGAAATGTGATTTTGTCATTAATATCCTATGAAATGTTTTAGCATATAGAAGCAAGCAAACCGAATAAGTAAGAAGCAACCAAGTTAGAATTAACAAAGTTATATGAAATATAAATGAACAGATATTAAAACTGCATATATCCCAAGTATGAAAGCACAATGAATAGTCAAGAGAAACAGATGAAAACCCATAATTCAGTTGAAAAATTCAAATTGACATGAATGCAAATTCCTATTGTGTGTGTGTGCGTGCGCACATCTGTGTGTGTGTATAAAACTGTAAATATCCTAAGCAGGAAAGTACAATGAATAGTCAAAAGAAAAAGATGAAAAACCATAATTCAGTAGAAAAATTCAAATTGACATGAATGCAAATTCCTATTGTGTGTGTGCACGTGTGCGCGCGCGCGTGTATATATATATATATATATATATATATATGATAGTTAAGAGAAGCAGTTGAAAGATCATTGTATAGTAGAACAATAGCAACAAATTCATGCTCACAAATTAAGTAAATTAGCATTCTTTTTTCTTGAGGAATGTCTTTAAGAATTAGAATAAGAAAAAGAATCACAGATGATCATCTAAAAATTCAAAACGTTGAAGTTAACCTATTAATTAGTAAGAACTAATTAGTATATTATTCCAAGATCAATGGCTATCGATCAGAAGCCGAAAACTTAAACATGAACACAACAAGCTCACTTGACCAAGACATATCCACCAAGAAAGATCATAAATTGGATAACTTAAAAAACGCAAACTGAAAAACAGACCTCTGCTCTCCGAATTCGCGGAGGAATTCAACATGCGAACACAACTCGGCTCCTCCGAAGCATCTGCACAAACCTCCCTCCGGCAAGACCCAAATACAATTTCTCGCAATCGACATCGATCCTCACCCAATTTATACCCATTCCTCCCAAACCCACTTCGAAAACAATCCGAATTCCTCAAAATCGGGACTTGAACTCCAACAAAATGGACCACCCTCCCATCATCCTTACTAAAAACAGGACTCAAATGGAACAACATCCAGAAGGGCGACCCGTCTCTCCGATAATTCAACAAGCTTATCTGAATCGTTCTCTCTTCTTGAATTGCCTCACGAATCTCCATTACCGACCTTCGATTAGTCCCCGATCCCTGAAAAATCTTCCCGTTCCTCCCAATCACCTCATCTTTAGGGTACCCAGACATTTTCAAGAATCCTCCACTGGCGAAGACGATCGGGTGGTCTGAAATACAAGGATCGGTGATGATATAGTTATCGGGAAGTTCATCTAGAGCTTCTCGAACACAAGAAGTGTAAAGAACATCAAAAGACTGCTCAATCAGACCCAATTGCGATCCCATCGCCTTCTTCGTCGTCGATTCCGTCCTTCTTCGTCTTGTTCTTCTTCGATTCTCCTCGGTGTACGGATGAACCCCAATCCCATGTGCGCAGGTTAATGGGGTTTTGCTCCTCCTGCGAGACTTAGCTTGAATTATCAAAACCTAAGCTCAGAACAGAGAAACCATGAAACAGAGCACCTGCTAATCATTTGGGTATCCTTAGAAATCTCAGAATCTCCGCAAAACAAAGAAAGGGATTGAATAAAACAGAGAAAAAGGAAAAAGGGTTTCTTTATATAATCAAATAAAAAGAAAAATTTATGTTGAAGTGCTTACACGAGAAGAACAAGCTACATCTCTCATGAGAAGATCCCAGAGAGATTAAAGTGAGGAAGAAGAGCTGCTGCAATCCACAGGAATCTTTACTAGTGAGGTAAATAAAAATATCTCCTGTGAATCGCTGTCTCGATCGAACATTGAAGAGAAATTGATACCCATCAAACGTTTTTCGCTCATGAATCAAATCAGAAAGAAGAATCTATCAGTTAAAAAAAAAAAGGCGAAAACAGAGAAGAATCTATCAGTTAAAAAAAAAAAACGCGAGAACAGAGAAGAAGACAGAGAGATCACAGCAACCACGAGGGACTCGATTTTTATAATTCTTCTTCTTTTAATCAGATATTTTACATAATAAATTAATTTACATAAAATCATCCATGTAAATAGGAAATAGTGAATCAATCTAAACCGTTTGATGAGACAGGGGTGGATGAATAACAGAGTCGTGTTCTTGATAGGAGCATCAGTGGATAATAATTAGAGAAAATATAGGGTAGTGACAGATCATTAATTTTTATAAATCGAGGCTCAAGTGATACTTATCCATCCACGTAATCGATAATTGTTTTGGTTGGAGGTGCGATATTGTGTTTCTTAGAACCACAGAAAGAAAAGGGAAGTGGGGCCCTTTCCTTTTCAAGTTGTGACGAAAATGATTTGGACGTCAATGCGCATCGCCGCATCTCCACGTGTCCTCTCATGACTCGCCAGTAATTAAAATCCTGATTAGATTGATAATGGTGATCTTGGTGATCATTAGATTGATAATGGTGATAAGGCGGGCTAATTAAACCCACTATACACGTGGGGATTTCTTAAAAGCGAGTGTACACGTTTTGCGTATAGCCGCATACACTGAATCATTCAATAAAGCTGTAAACGGTTGTACAACCGTCTTTTACATACCAGTTGTCGACAACTGCGTACGGTGATTAGACTGTTTGGTGAAAATGTAATATTTGAACCGGCTCAAAGATATATGACTGTCCTTATCACCAAAGAAAAAAACTTCTTGGAGAAACAACTTTTTTGAATTCCAGCTTATGAGGGACGTTCCCAAACTTAACAAACACAAGCAATCGTCATTCTTGAAATATTCAAAAGGACAAAGACTTATGTTCCTACGGCACACTGCCTTCTAAGCACTCGAGAGAAAGAGGATTTCACTCTTCCTTTGAAGGACTTTATGTTACTCGAAGGACATATTTAGGGGCATTCTACTCCTAATAGACTCTTCAAATAGCTAAGGTTTCAAATAAAGCCTCGAAGTCACATCTATTTATTCTCTAGAACAGACTTCGAGTGATTTTTATTACATACATTTACATTTTAAAGGTGTTCCACTTAAAGAAAGATCCTCGAGGGAAGATACACGAAGGAACTGTCTGTACCTTCTAACTCAGAAGTCATTCTTGGATCATATCGATAGACTTCGAATGACCATTTATTATGTTTTGTCTTAAAGGGATCATCACGAAGCAGGTATATTTTGTCCTGCTAAAACGGATTCGAAGGCGAACTCAAGGCTAACCACCTCCAAATGATGAACTCGAAGGCCAACCAGCTCCAGATGGTGAATTCAAAGCAGGTATATTTTGTCCTGCTAAAGCGAATTCGAAGTAGGAATATTCCTTCCTCTTAAGGCGAATTCGAGGCTAACCACCTTGAGATGGTCAATTCGTTTAAGGGCTTGTCACCCCCAAAAGACTAAAGATTATGTCCTCCTCGAAGGACATAGACTTGGGTTTACCCCCTCGAATGCACTCTTTTATGCATCTGAATTACAAACGAGGACTCGAAGTCGCTTTTATTCATTCTTATGAATTGATTTCGAGTCATACATTGGAATTTCACTCTAGAAGAAATTCCTTAGTGGAAAGAGCTTTAGAAGTCAAAGGCATGCCACCTCCAGAATATTTCCCGATTCCTACGGACTTTGAGAACGTCCTCTCACTTCACTTTGAAGGAATTCACATGTGTACTTCTGATTTCATTCAAGTAGAAGGCACTCAGATTGGTTACTGTAGCTATGAACCTTAAGGGATTTGAAGGCAAACTCTTCTTTACAGGGACTATTGATCATGAAAATGAGTTTCCTGATGAGACACTCAACTTCGAGTTCTCCATATGGATAATTCGAGAATACATTAATCATCTGTAGGTATACAGTTGTTCTTGATTTCCTTCGAAGGAACATAGCCGCTAAAGGGAATTTTCCTTCGAAATATACGAATTCAGAAAGGTACCGGTGATGTACAAACCGGTAAATGACTAAATATCAATTTACTATGGAGGTTTGACCAATCAAAGGATTCGAACACTTGCTTTCGCTGGCCCAAATCAAAGAAAGACCGTTCCAACAAAAGGTTTCATTTTGTTTGAAGTTTAAACAAATGGAGAAATAGGTAAGATCGGTCAGGAACGTACATAAAGACAACATAAAACTTCTTGATTTCAGAAAAATGATTTCTAAGACAAATGCTCTGCAATTCTCAGAGAATGTCAAATGCTCAGAAATTCGATCTCTCTTTCTGATCCCTCATCCACCTTTTATAGCTTCAGACTCATTATCTAACCGTTTGCAACGTTTCATGAATGGTTGAAGACGTTTGACTGAACAGGCGTTTTGATTTGAATATTCAATATCCAAAACGTCTAATTCAATATGTAACGTTTCAATAAATGTTTTCACAACGTTCAATTAAGTTAATGAACAATAACGGTATAAAAGTGATGATACGTTATTGTTCTGTATTGATTCAAGTCTTTTAATGCTTTAAGATCTTCGAGGATCTTGACAAGACTTATCTCTTTGGCCCTCCATTCTTGAAAGTCTAAGATTTATTTCCCCCTATGTTTTAAGTGAATGACATTCGAGTCATTAATATGATTGTCCCAAAAGGTGTTTCATAATATCAATGATTTTGATATAATAACTTGGTTATTTCGAGATGTTTTCTCGAAATACAAAATGATGATTATTTCGAGATATAACTTCGAAATACTGATGAAGATCTCTCGAGGTGGTTAACCTAAATATGTTTTCATGTTTCGAAAGTTCTCTTTCGAGAATATGATTTGAGGCCTATCTTAAGTAGAACTTCGAAATATACTGTTAATTTTAAGATGATTCTCCCTGAATGGGCTTTCTTCGAAATATACTTTCTAACCATATTCAAAATTCTGATTTATACAGTCTTTGCATGTATAATTACACGATTGACCTTGCAACGTGTCAAAGGATGATTGAATTAAATCAACTTCCAAATTGGCTTATCATCATTAGCCCCCTGCATTTAGAATGTGATATTCATTCACATTGTAACATTGTAAATGCAATATTCATAAGAGGCAATTTCTTGATAATCACATAACATATACATTTGTGAATATATTTTGTATGCTTGATTAATTCGAAGGTTTTCCTTCTGAAGAATACTGGTCTAAAGTCTATTTTATGTAGATCTTTAGAATACTTATGGTTTCGAGATAATTCTCCATATATATATATATAGATCTTCGAACAAAGATATTTCGAAAGTAAAATTTTGAAAGAATACTAGTCTGAGAGGTTCATCTAAAGTAAATTCTCAAAATATATTGTCTAAGGTCTATCTCAAGTAGATCCTTAGAATACTTTGTCTGGGATCTATCTTATGTAGAATCTTAGAATGTTAAATGTTTTGAAAATCATATTGATTCGAGATAATTCTCTCAATATATGCCGCAAAATACTCCAACATATGTGGGCGTTCGAATGTCTGAGGTCTTTCTTAAGTAGATCCTCAGGATATTTGTTTGATTCGAGATAATACTCCCAACATATGTGGCTAAATACTCCAACATATGCCGGCGCTCGAATATCTGAGATCTATCTCGAGTAGATCCCCAGAATAATATATATTAATTCAAGATAAAACTCTTAATATAGGTGAGCACTTAAAATAGAACACTTCGACAGTGATATTTCAAATGAATACCAATTTAAGGTCCCATCTCATGTAAACCTCAAGATATAAAATCATTTCAAAGGTAAGACCTGCAGACGAAAATTGGTTTAAGGTTTTACTTAGAATGTTTACAAATCTTAATAATAACAATAATGCAATAATCAAATATTGATCTGAGGTTCATCCTAAATAGATCATCAGAATATTTACTCGAGATAATTCTCCTAACACATGTGGGTGCTCGAAGGTCTTGAAGTCAATCTTAAATGGATCCTTAAAAAATATATATTTATCATTTCGAAAGTTGTTCATCAAGGAATGTTGGTCCAACGTCCATTTTTAGTAGATCCTTAGAATATTTGTTGATTTCAAAATTCTCCTGCATACGTAGGCATTCGAAAGTCTGAGGTTTTTCTTAGAATATAGAATATAATTCAAATGTTTTTCACTTGAAAGTACATTGATCTCTTCGAGAGTTTTCTCTTCGAAGGCAATATTGGTCTAAGGTTTTCCTTAGAATATAGAATGTAATTCAAATTTTTTCACTTGAAAGTACATTAATCTCTTCTAGAGTTTTCTCTACGAAGGTAATATGTTACTTCGAATTTGATTCTCCTACCGTGAGTAGGTATTCGAAGTTCTGAGGTCCATCTCATGTAGATCCTCAGGATACTTGTCTTTCGAGATTTTTCTACATATGTAGGCCTTCGCAATATGCTACTTTGAATATGATTCTCTTATCATAAGTAGGTATTCGAAGTTATGAGGTCCATCTCATGTAGATCCTCAGGATACTTGTCATTAAGATTCTCCTACATATGTAGGCCTTCGAAATATGATTCTCCTACCGTAAGTAGGCATTCGAAGTTCTGAGGTCCATCTCATGTAGATCCTCAGGATACTTGTCGTTCGAGATTCTCCTACATATGTAGGCCTTTAAAATATGCTACTTCAAATATGATTCTCCTACCGTAAGTAGGCATTCAAAGTTCTGAGGTCCATCTCATGTAGATCCTCAGGATACTTGTAATTTTGAGTTGATTCTCTCACTTTTGTGAGCGCTCGAATATCTAAGGTCCATCTTGTGTAAATCCTTAGAAGATATATAATTTCAAGTTGATTCTCGAACTTTTGTGAGCGCTCGAATATCTAAGGTTCATCTTGTGTAGATCCTTAGAATATATATAATTTCGAGTTAATTCCCTCACTTTTGTGAGCGCTCGAATATCTAAGGTCAATCTTGTGTAGATCCTTAGAATATATATAATTTCAAGTTGATTCTCTCACTTTTGTGAGCTTCTCGAATTTATACTGCTTGGAATGTATATGTCCAACATACGTGGGTTTTCGAAGGAATACTTAGTTTCGAAAGGATATTCTCCTTTGAATACATGGTTACTTAATTGCATATAGGGTGTAAGCCCCCAATTTCATAATCAAGCATCTCATATATATAAAAGTAAGATGCATAAATATTGATTTGAAAGTTATCAAACCTTTTGAGATAGCAACGGTACATGCCTCCTCTGCTTCTCGTAATGACGGTTTTTGAGTGTACGCTTCAATAGTTGTTTGATCAGACTTCAAAAAGCCAATTTCTTTTATATTCTCTTCAAGCCTCTGATATTTCAGCAAATATCCTTGGAAGATTCAGTAAAGGATTAGTGAGAACTTGTTCCGGGCTGCAGTTCAATTTCTCCAAGTTTTACTTGAAGATAATATGACCTCATGGAATAACAATCATAAGTGTTATGACATATGTATTGATGATGCTTGCAGAATTTTGGATTACTCCGATCTATTGCTGATGGCACCTTCTTTGGGATAGGAAGTTTAACATAGCCATCTTTTACCCAATTGTCAAACAAAATATCGAATCGAGCCGGTGTACAGTCTAGCTCATGTCACAACCCAAACTCAAATGAAATTCTCGTGAGAATCCCTTAGGTTCAAACCGTGACTCTTACCCCAATCGGAATCGGGAGTAGAAGTAATAAGAGCCAAACCAATTAAATTAATAAAGCTAAAAGAATTACTTATCAAATAATTACTAAGTCTATTACATCCAAAACAATCGAGTAAAACACAGCGGAAAAGAAATATGAAATGACCTATTTTAAATCAAATCCCTATTAAATAACTTTTTACATAAATCCAAGTAAATCATCCCTAATACATGTTCTAAAAAAATAAGAAAATAAATCCTAATGATATCTATTATCTTCATCTTGGTCTTGGTCTTGGTCTCCACCTTGATCTCCATGGTTCTGCA
>JAUPMG010094534.1:0-12466 GCA_031762675.1 Pachysandra terminalis
TTACACAACCAAACAAGAGAAAGCATTTTCTTTATAATGTTCTCTCAAATTTTCTCTATCCAACCAAACAATTGAAAATAATGTACTTTCTTTCCTTTTCTTTTTCTTTTGTATTTTATTTTCTTTTCTTCTGAAATCCAGGGTTCCAAACACAGCCTTAAGGGCCCCAAACTTCTCCCCATAATCGAACGACTATATTTTTGAGAAATTGAATATAGAGAAATGATTGGAGATGGCCCCAAACTCCTAAATTTCTCCCCAAGCCTCAAATTGTTTCCCTAAAAGAGAATTTTAGAATAAAATTGAAATTTTTAAAAGGATTTGAAGAAAAATATAGGATAAGAATTGAAGAGCTCTTCCACAAATATAACTTTTTAATTAAACTTATTCTTAAATATAGAAAAAAAAATTAGGGAATGATTGGAGATGGTGTTACATGTTGCATCAAAACCAAAAGAATCAAGTTGATTTTCAACATAACTTCTTCTTTTTTTTTTTTTTTTTTTTATTTTTTATATATCCGCACTGATAATAGGTTGTTCTGATTGTCCTTGCTTTACACTGTCTGTGGAATTGAGGAATCACTTTGGCTTTGGGGTTGTGAATCCAGAGCGACAAGTGATAAGGACAGATCATATTTATTTGGACCGGCTGTTTTCCTTCAACCTCTTTCTTTCTAAAGAGATCACTAATAGAATCGTCAATAATGTTGAAAAGATATGTGTAATATAGAGTTGAGGTTCAATAATTGATAAGGAGGGGGCAGAGCGCACTCAAGAGATCCTAAAATGGACTGCAAATAAATACTTCAAGACAAAACCAAATCTAAAAAGATTATAAAATTTTATTTTTAACTCCAAATTAAGTAGATAATTGTTGGAGTGAGTAATTATTGAATGGTTCTTATTTGATATTTAAATATTTTAATAAATAAATTATTATTCACTTCTGGATCTTGACGTAAACAGCAAAGGTTTGTTGGTCATAGACGTGTAAGCAACGTTTGAAGGCAACATCACTCGCGTTCACAGGACATGTGAAAATGGGTGGGAACCTTCAATAGGTAGTTGGCCTACTCAACTTATACGTATTTCCAATAATTATTTCGTGAGGAACCAAACCAAATCAAATTAAACCAAACCAAACCATGTATGTCATGCCTCACTCATGTGGGTCCACCTACATAAACATCATGTGGGTCCACTCCATCACATGGAGACAATCCCTTTTGGCCATATATAGAGGATTTGCTTCCTTTATTTTTTTTGGCGCGCCTCCAATCTTTCGTTTTGACTGTCAGTGAAAAGAAGAACAAGAATCCTGAAATTATGGGATCGGTTTGCATTGGTTTCGTGGCCAAACCAAGATACAGTAAACTATAATTTTGTATATTCATAAATTAATGCTATTTTATGTACTAAATAAATATGTATATACAAAATTATACACACACACATATATATATATATATATATATATATATATATATATATATATATGTGTGTGTGTATTAGCAAAAGTACACGTGCGTTGCACGTGAAAGTTAATCATTAATATATGTTAGAATTTAAAATAACGAGATTCACTTTTATTATCTTGTAATTTTTATATTTCAAAATACGTAATTCAATAAAATTCACTTTTATTATTCTATTTTTTTTTTAAATTTATAGCCTTTCTAATTATATAAAGAAAATTATATTAAATTAAATTTTATGTTTATTATATAAATAAAATTAAAGGACATTATTGTATATAAAGTTTAGATTGACATATTAATAAATATATTAACAACATGTATTTGTAAATAATTTTTAATATATAAATAAAACTTTATTAACAAGTGGCAATCGCGAGCTAGTTATCTATTTTTTAATAAAATTTATTTACTATTAAATATATATATAAAGAAAAATTATTACCTAAAAGAATCTTGAATTATTTTTTAAAAAAAAAACTTATCTTGTAAAGATTATTCTAATATTATAAAACTTATTTTGTCAAAGGGATAGAATTCCGATGCAATTAGGGTTTATGAAGCAGAAAAGAAAAAGAGATAAATGTTGTCGAGAAGCTTTGAATTTTAATAATTTAGTGAAAATAGGGGGTATTTTAGTCGTAGTTTAAAAAAAAGAAGGAAAATAAAATAATGTACAAAAATATTCTTAAAAGTAGTATTTGCTTTTAATAGTAGTATATATATTGGTCAAGTTCGATTCAGTTTATATATATTTGGTTTAGTTCGGATTGGTTTGTTTAGTTGAGGGTTTATGGGAAAACCAAACCGAACTAATTTGATTTTTTATTTTTCAAACCACAACCAAACTGATTTTTTTGGTTTGGTTTGTTTGGTTTTTGGTTTAAACCGAGTCAATTGACATGCCTACCTGAAATTGCCATTATATGTGTTTTAATCTTATATCTTTGTCGGTTGCGTTTGCTCTTTGTATGTTTCATTTGGATTTTGGAATCCCAGATCTAATCTTTGAAGAGGAATTTGTTTTATTGATAATTTTTAGGTGATTACAAACAAATCCCATTGGGGATTTAAATAGAAAAGAGACACAAAGATAAATATAGAAGTTAGCCAATCTTAATATCTAATTAAAAAATAAATTCAAAACAACATCTAAATCTCTTCAATCAATTTTTAATAATCTCAATCTTCTCATTGAATCACTTCGCTAAATCCTTTTGATAAAATCTTCATTATCTCAATATTGTTTGAGTTGATAGAATACTCCGCCACTCACCGTATTACCATACTCCCATATATTTGCTCATTTAATCTTCAATGGAGTTACTACAAGAGGAGAGAGAGAGAGATATGTTAAATTTAAAATAATTGGAATGATTGAGATCATATTTGATTAAGTGTAGGAAATAATTGTATACTTAGTTTTCAAAGTTAGGTTTCATATTGTTGACTGAGCACTTCCTTAATGGTAGAATGACTTAGTTTATTTAATAGTGTTAGTTAACGTTTTCATCAAGGCCGGATATGGATGCTTATGCATTGTAAGCATGCTTGACATCTCTAACTCAATTACTTAATCTAAAAACTTAAATTATTAGACACAGTTGTTTAGAATAATTAATCCTGTGAGGCTAATACTAATTCCTAGGTCTATGTCAAGTGCCGTTCAACATTGACCATTAGTCTTCTATTTAATAGAATTTAGTCAATTTCCATGTTAAATAAATCAATTTGATCTAATTAATGACTTTTAGTGATAGGGAAAACACGTTTTAACGACTACTTTCGTACATAATATATGCATGTTTAGATATCCGAAAAGTGTGGATCCCACAGAAAATGTTTTAGTCAATCTCCTTTAATTGCAGAAAAAAGACCCTTTTTGTTTTCTAATAACAATGAAATGCGTTTGTGGGAAAAGAAAACGAAAAGGTAAAGAGAATAGCATGTTTTCCATTTTAGCCTTTACCATCAAAACTTTCTTCTTCATACACTTATACAATGAAAGATAAAATGGGCAGATGAAAAACTTTTCTCACTCATTCCTTTTATCTTTTCTTTTTTTTTGTCTTAACCACGTGGTGTCCCCACACCCACATAGGTGTGGGACTAATCCATATTCGAGGTGGGAGCATTAAAGGTAAACAACCCCTAGCCACGAATGCTTCTAGTTGGATTCGAACTCCAGACTTACCTCAGGGAGCATTCTTATTATCAAAACATCAAAATCAAAATTTGATGTCATTATCATAAATTTAACTTTTTTGATACAACCAAACAACTTTCAGAAATATTAAATTTCACTTTCAACCAAATTACGTTCCTAACTAACATTTTAGCCTGCTCTTGGCATCCAAACGGAGCCTAACTGAACCAAAAAAAATTTGACTAGACTGGTTGCCTAATTTGAAGAGAAAAAGAAAAGGAAAAATACAAAAAAAACTTAAACGCATCTAATAAGCTAAAGTAACGTCACTTTCTACTAACCCGCGTAAACAAGGTATCATTATCAAAAGCAAATGCCAAAAAAGGAAAGAAGAAAAATAATCCTTCGAAAAGGAGAGATTATTTCCATGAAACTTCCAAACAGATTACAAGGGTTCAAATGATTCAAGAGAATAATAGTGAAACAGCATAGTGAAGTTCAACTATATTTTTCAACTAATTATACCATTCCTCGTTTTCATGAGACCCACCACCTTGATGTTTTTATTAGCCACGAGCTTGATTTCGAAAAAAAAAAAGAAAAAGCTTATTATCTTAACGAGCTTATGTAGGCTCAGCTTAGAGCTCAGCTCGATTTATATATGAGATTATACATTCATATTCATGTATCTTATATATGAATTACATTGACACTCCTTAGGTTTGGCATAATGGCAATAAGTACCCCTCAAACCTTGGGACGCAGATCCTCTGAGATGAATACGCTTGTGATGGGTGTGTGACTAGAGATAGCCAAGAGAGGCAAAATGTTAATTTTGCCCCATAAAGCATGTTCCGAACGGTAGGGGGAAAATTATCATTTTGCCTCTCGAGGCTGTCTCTTATCAGACGTCCATCACAGGCGTGTTCATCACAGAGGATCCGCACTCCAAACCTTAGTCATTACAACCAATTCCTTTACAGGGTCAAATTAGAGGGGGGTCTAACGATTTGTAACAGAAAATGATCATTTGACAATAATAACCTCTATCAATGGTTATGTGCAAGTATGTTAAAAGGATTAAAAAATTAAATTAATAATTTACCTTATAATTATAAGAGATAGTTAGGGTTTGAAAAAAAAATCAAATTCTTAATTGATCTTATAATTATAAAAGATAATGGGGGTTTCCATAATCTTCAATATTAGATCATTAAATCATAAGAAATATAAGGGTAGTATTGTCTATAAAGTATGTTGCCGTAAGCAAAAAGAAAATATTATGTTACTTTATTAACTAACATAAGAGATTTGTTATAACATACATGAGAAGTGTCTCTGATGGCCAAGGTTTGAAGGGTACTTGTTGTCATTATGCTAAATCAAAGGGGGTGTGAATGTAATTTATCCCTTATATAATAATAATCATGAATTTAAATAATGCATTTTTGCTAAGTTCAGCCTATTTTACGAGTCGAGCCTGAGCTCAAAATATTTAAATGAGTTTAAGCAAGTCTAAGCCCAATTTGTTTTTAACGAGCCTCTTCATAGTCGAGCCTTGCTCAAGGTTTATGAGTCCGAGCAAGTTATGCGAAGCTCGACTCATGTATATGGGGTTTATCCTGTCCCTACTAAATAGCCCGACCGAATCGAAGTTTTTAGTTTGGGCCTGGAATAGGATATTTTCGGTTGTAGTCAAAACTATTATCGTGGGCCCAAAAATTAGCTTTATCAAATCTGTTTTTTTTTTTTTTTTTTTTTTTGTTAATGGTAAAAATTGTTATAAAATCTCAAAATAAATAAATGTAAAATAAAATAAAAACAGAAGTAAAGATGTAACATTTTTTTTTTAATTGCAGGTAAATCAGGGAAAAGAAAAAGAAAAAGAAAAATACAGAAAAGAATAAGAGAAAGTAATGAACTATCCGCAGCCGGCTCACGTTAGGAACAGCATGGTAATCCTAATGAAAGGGTGCGCACGTTACGTCAAAGACTTTAAAATGCGCAGCATGTACATAATTCAATTTTTCATCCCGTTATTTACGTATTTTTCGGCTCAGCGTTTAGATCCAAATCCACACATCCCTCTTCTTCTCTCTTCTCTCCCATTTTAACGCCGTTAACTTCCTCGAAATCACGCCATTCAAACGCCGGCGTCCATCTGGAATCTTTCTCCGTCACCTTACCCTTCTCTAAATACCTCACGGCCACTTGTACACGTCGGAGAATCGCGTAAAACTCTTCCACCTCGTCTTCCGTTACATTCTTGATCTGCTCCCCTCCACGTTCTCGCTTCCTCGTTCTTCCATCGTCAACTTTACCGTTTCCCGCCCGCTCTCTGTCATCCCTCTCCATTCTCGTCTAGTTCTCCGGTAATTCAGTCTGACGGAATGTTTCTTTCCCTCTCATCGAGATTGGACGAAGGCCGTTTGCTATTTATAGAAGAAAACTAATTTTTCGTCTTGTTGCGAAGCTATTTTTCTCAACCGTTGGATGGATAATGTGCATCATTTGAAAAGTTAATTTACACGTCATTGGTGACGATACTATCTTTGCTTGGCAAGAACCCGTGAGCCTGAAGACTGTTCTTTCATCGGGGAAAGAAAAGAGACTTCAAAACCGTGTAGAAAAGAAAGACACGAATGGGTCAACTAATTTTATGTTTAAAAATAAAGAAAATGATTGAATGTATCTTATTTGGGTCGGGGGTAACGTCACATAAAGCGCAATAGGTGTGTATATTTTGGGTCGCGAAGAGCGTAATAGCCTACTTTTTTAGAGTGTGACTCGATAGATCAGATCAATTGGTTTGGTTGAATGCTCTAGACTCTAGACCATCTTGATTAAAGTTGGTCTTCCGATCGAACATATTTGATGTATTCGAATGATCTGAACCTTGATTAGGTCATTGGATCAAGATCGTATATGTTGGTGAACAATTATATGAAGGTTATAAATTGACTGAATATCTATATTATTTTCATTCATTCGATCCAAACCAATTAGATCCGATTAAGAGATAATATCAAGTCTTTCGTCAAGTGTTCGATCACTAGTTCTTAAATATCGATGATCAGACGGGCTAATTTAACCCTCCTTTATACGTGACACTTTTATAACAGCGTGTGTACACGTTTTGGGTATAGTCACATATACTAAATCTTTTCATAAAGCTGTAACGGTTGTACATTCGTTCCTTTCATGTGCCAGCTATCAGCAGTTGCGTATGATGATTAGACCGTTTGGTGAAAATGTGAGATTTGAAATGACAGAGAGATATCTTACCGTTCTTATCACCAAAAAATGCAATAATTTCTCAAGGAAGGGCTCACATCCTCTACAGTAAAACGTGAGCAACAATCCATACAGCACCATTGGATTGCTGCCACGTGGCAAGGGTACATACAAGGAGTACATGGGGTACCACTTGTCTCTGCCATGTTCTTGGATGGGCACAAGGACTTCACCCTCAACCCCATCAACTACCCTCATCCAAAGCTATTGGCGTTCCTCGACAAAATACATTCAAGAGGAATGAAGTATGTAGTCATCATAGATCCTGGAATCGCCGTTAATTCCTCCTATGGAGTATACCAACGATCCATGGCTAACGACGTCTTTATCAAGCACGAGGGTCAGCCATATCTAGGTCACGTCTTTACCAAAGCACGAGGGTATAACAAAGTTACATGGGATGACCTGAAATATTCGATATCGACGATGCTTAATTTCGGTATATTTGGGATTCCAATGGTTGGTTCAGATATGTGCGGATTCTATCCTCAACCGACGGAAGAACTCTGCAATCGTTGGATTGAGCTCGGTGCATTCTAGTATTCTACCCCTTCTCAAGGGATCATGCAAACTACTATTCCCCTAGGCAGGAGCTTTACCAGTGGGATACGGTGGCGGAGCCAGCTCGAAATGCATTGGGTATGCGATACAAGCTTTTGCCTTAATCTGTACTCCTTGAAATACGAGGCTCGCACTACCGGTGCTCCGATGGCTCGGCCGCTCTTTTTCTCGTTCCCCAACTTCAGAAAGTGCTATGGATTGAGTGCTCAGTTCTTGCTTGGGAGCAGTGTTATGGTGTCCCCTGTGCTCGACTAGGGGAGGTCAAAAGTTAAACCGTTGTTTCCTCCGGGGACTTGGTATAGCTTGTTCGATATGACAGAGACTACTGTGTCGAAAGAAGGGCATTACCTTACGATCGACGCGCCATTGCATGTTATCAATGTGCATGTGTATCAGAACACCATACTTCCGATGCAAAAGGGAGGGATGACCTCAAACTCAAAGGAAGCTAGAATGACACTTTTTAGCGATGTTGTGACCTATCCCATTGGGGCAGTTGAGTCTGAGGCTAAAGGAAATCTGTTCCTTGACGACGATGAACGGCCGGGGATGAAGTTTGGAGATGGGTATTCGTCATATATTAAGTTCTATGACATTTTGGGTCAGAAATCAGTGAAGGTTTGGTCTGAGGTAGAGGAGGGGAAGTTTGCTCTAGACAAGGGTTGGATAATTGAAAAGGTAACTGTCTTAGGACTTGATGGGATCGGGGAGGCGCTCGCTGTCGAGGTCGACGGAAAGCCATTATCAGATATTTCTAGTGTGGAGTTCAGTGATGTAGAGCAGAGGTATTTGGGGAAGTTGAAAGATGGAGGAGATAAAAGGAAGAGGAGCATGGTGGTGGAGGTTAAAGGGTTGGAATTGCCTATGGGAAAGAAATTTGCTATATCCTGGAAAATTGGCAGCAAATGAAACTGCTCTTCTTATACTTACAAACAAGAGGCTAATGAAAGCTTGTACTACACCAGATAAGTTTGGTCGTGGATCAGGTGCGGGTGCGGCGGCACTCTATTGGCCACCCGCAATAAAAAAAAATATATATATATTTAATGTTTTTTTTTTCACATGAAATTGGCTGACGTGGGCCAATAGAGTGCCGCCGACACTTACCCGCACGGGCAGGCCACCCGCACCTGATCCGCTCTCGATAAGTTTTCTCAGTTTTCAAATGCTTAAAGCTTTTGCTTTATTTCTGTTTGTTTTAACTTTTGAGTGCACAGAGGTTGGGCCAGATCCATGGCTGGTCACAAGGCTGTTCAAACTTAGAGCTAGCAATGGGGTTATAAACAGGTTTGAGCTTGAATGCGTTGAGCCTGATTTGACCCGTTTACTACCTGGTTGAAAAATCATGGAGTCAAACCCAACAACCTGTTAATAAACGGGTAGAATCCGCATAACCTGCTTATTTTTTTATTAAATAAATATTTTTTTTTGGATTTTAAATTTAAATTAAATAAATATAATTTTATTTAATATATTAAATTTTAATAAATATTATAAAAATATTTGATAAACATATTTTTATTTAAAAAAAAATAAAAATAAAGGTACTTTTACCCATTAGAAGCATTTGGTTGTGGGTATTGCATTAATATTTCATCACTGTTGACACACACTAGTTGACTCTCTCTGGCTTACTAAATTAAGGGTGGCAAATCTTACCCGACCCGAGAAACCAGCATAATTTATCCGATATTTTAGCAGTCGGGTAGGCATAAAATTGATTTTCTTGGTCGGTTAACCTGAACCCACTTCATTAATAGAAGAGTTCTTTTAATGGGTTTATGTCAACCCCATTGAACCCGAGCAAGTCATTTATCATATGGATGGGTTTGTGTTGATCATATTTTGACCCGATTCGTTTTAACCATACCCATGTCACCACTCAGTCACCGAACCCACTATAATAGAGTCGGGTTACCCTGTTTGACCCGCCCCATTATCAACCCTAGATGAGACCAAACATTTTGGGAGGAGAAAATTAAAATAAATAAATATCTGCAACGGTGGCATGCTGGTAGTTGCAATCTTTTGCAGACACCATGCACCCCACTCAATAATCAAAGCAAGTAATAACAGGTGTCAATTAGAGAAATCCACGTGTCTTCTTCCGCTACGATAACCTACCGAGAATTTAGGCATTTTGGCGGGAAGACTCAACGGTGGGTTCCACGTAGGCATCTTTGGCGGGAATTCTAAGCGATCCTTTCGGTCCACTCATGACTCTTCTTTAGTCCCTAACCCATTGGCCTTTTCTGCCATTTTGTCAAACATTAACTCATGCATGCATCCATTCATGATGTACATCACATCTCAGATGTATATCACATCATACATCCATATCTTTCCATTCTGAATCCGTATCCCATCTTGACCGCAAATACTGAAATAACAAATACGGTACGGATTCTTCGGAGAACGAGCTTTTTTTATAACAGTAATGTGCTTACGTGGAGAGATGTAAACCGTCGATTGACCTGCTACTGCTCTACGATCAACAATAGGTAAGACATGATCACGTGGGGGTCTGGTCTAGAGAGAATTATTATAGAAACACAAAGCATGGAGCCGGCGTTATCTATATAGCTTCGAAAAAGCTTTTTCCAAGGTTTTTATTTTTTATTTTTATAAGATTTTGTTTTAGTATGGCAGTGTTCTACAATATTGGAAAGAGCACGTTTTGCAAACCAATAATAAATCAGAGAAATATATTGACTTTGACCTGATCAATTGATACATGCTATATGAGCCATCCGATTCGAGATCCTTCATCCTTGAGCGACCAAGCTATTTGCAAGGATGTACGGAGTTGGTGAACTGGGTAAAAAGATAAGACTAGGAATTGTGTGGTATGGATTATTATTTCCAGGAAAATCTTTTGTGGCCCCACAAGTTTCTTTATATCAATGCTTTTGCTTTTTAAGGCCTCAACTTCATTCTTGCCCCTACAATTTTTTTTCCCAATTTTGGTCTTTGTTTTTGCTGAAAGTATTAAATAAACAATGGAATAAAAAAAGGAAGGTATACGCTTAGAAGATAGATAGAGAGAGAGAGAGAGGGAGAGAGAGAGAGAGTCTGAAGCACCTGCTTTAATCCGTCTAACTGACTAACTCATTTTACTTTAGTTAAACAAATAAAAATAAGCCTAAACAAAATAAAAAATTAGGGTAAATTACATTCACACTCTTTTAGGTTTGGTATAATAGCAACAAGTACTCTTCAAATCTTGACCATCACAAACACTTCTACAGTTTGAAAGTATCTTATAACAAATCCCCTTCTGTGTTTGTAACCGTCAATGAAGTAACAGAATGTTTTTTTTTTTTTTTTTTTGCTTATAGCAGCATATTTTAAGGACGAAGATTATATATAAACTATCAATAACCCCGTGCAATGTATGAGAATGGAATAAATAATCTGGGGATATACTGTTATTAACAATTGTGATATTAAAAATTAATGATATAGTTCATTTGGAAGTTAAGTGTGGCTTTTATGATAAACCGAATAATTTTGAAGCTTGTTTTGAGAATAGCAATGTTGAAAGATCACTCCGTAAAAACCCACAAACCAAGAGACAGAAAGATAGCTTATGAAAATTTCTATTGGTCAAATAGACCTTTTAAAGTTTAACAAGTTATAGCTTGTTCAATCAATTTCGAACTACTAAAATGGCATTGACTTAAAATTTTTAATAAATCTTTCTGTCTTCATTTGCTTTGACAATACAAAAGTGGTTCTCCTCAACTTCTTGAAACACCCTTAACACCTGAAAAAGCTATCCTTTTGGATAAATATACAAAAGCATTAAGGTTTTAAATTTGTTTTAAAGACGTACAAAAAATTTCTTTATTGGCTAGGTAGTGGTTATAGAAATAAGAGATAGTTCACTTTTACAGGTTTTCCTTTATGAATGCTCTCTCCCTTTTTATTAGTATCCTTAGTCATAAATGCATTCTTACATTTTTGTTGCTCTCTCATCATTTAAAAATGGTCATGGATTAACACTATAACGGGGATGGATGGATTACTTAATTTTTTTTATTAACACACTCTCATAATTTTTTAAAAATGGTCATGTGATTGGTTGGGTATACTATTGTTGAGTGGAACTTGTTGAACAATACATTTCATCATTCAGAATCATTTGATTTATTTAATATATAGAATTCTCCCTGAATCTAGACAACTTCATTATTATCCTTGTAGTCTAAGCTTGAGCAAGAAGTTAAGATCTTGACGAGATTTTGATGCCCGGATGTTTCTCATGGCTCTGCATTCTGCCTTGAAACTTTTGTTTGCTTGTCCTTATTGAAAATGGACTACTTAAACTGCAACAACAGTTTTTTCATGATCAAGTTGTCCTTTATATACTGAACCATATCTTCCCTCACCAATTAAATTGGAAGAAGAGAACCCCATTATTGCAAAAGCAATAGAACCAGTCTAGTCTCAGGAAGATTGATATCAACATCCATTCAGATACCTAATATCCATGCAATCCAGAAATTGCAAAAAGATTTGAAAATAAAATGTAAATATGTAACGGATACAAAATCAACGAAATAATTTGCTATTTAAAGAATATAAGGAAGAAAGGAAGGTCAAAATTGACACTATACTTATAATAAAAATACAAAAACTTCATTGTCACTGTAGAAGACAGTAAAATAAAAACCAATTTCAGTGGAGTGGAAAGCCAACTAAAATAAAATCAGTGATAGTAGCAAGGGTTTGATAAAGAAAAAGAGAAGAAATACCTCTTTAGATCACAAGGCTTCCTTTCTCTGCTTTACTTTTCAGGCAATACAGTGACAAATGGGAATTCCACTTTTCATTCTATTTTGTCAATTGTAAGCTTAGCAGAAATGATTAAAGTGGCTCATTCTGTTGTTAAAGGTAGATAATAAGTCTAATATGTTTTACATTACCTGTACAACTTCTTAATGAAAACATTGTGCATCTCTTGTTTTGTATGGTTGACCTGGATA
>JAUPMG010094545.1:0-12466 GCA_031762675.1 Pachysandra terminalis
GGATCATTACAAGCTCTTTCCAAGAACTGCCCCAATCTAGAAGAGTTGGGACTGCAAGGATGCATCAACATAACTGACTCAGGACTTACAGTTCTAGTTGATGGGTGTCGCCGAATTAAACTTTTGGACATCAACAAATGCAGTAATGTTGGAGATGTCGGGCTCTTCAGTGTTTCCAATGCTTGTTCAGCTTCTCTGAGGACCCTGAAGTTGTTGGATTGCTACAAAGTAAGCGATGAGTCCATAGTATCCTTGTCCCAGTCTTGCAAGAATCTGGAGACTTTGATCATTGGTGGCTGCCGTGACATCTCTGATGAATCAATCAAGTCACTAGCCACTTCTTGTAATCACAGCCTAAAAAATTTGCGCATGGATTGGTGCTTGAACGTCTCTGACTCTTCACTGAGTTTTATCCTGTCCCTATGCATAAATCTAGAGGCCCTGGACGTTGGGTGCTGTGAAGAGGTGACTGACGCAGCATTTCATGGATTAGGAAGTGGGGAATTTGAATCTGGTTTGAAGGTTTTGAGGGTCAGCAACTGTCCAAAGATCACAGTCACAGGGATAGGCATGGTTTTGGAGTCTTGCAAATTACTAGAATATCTCGATGTGAGATCATGCCCACATGTTACAAAATCAGTTTGTGATCAGGTGGGGTTGCAGTTTCCTCAACATTGTAAAGTTAACTTCACAGGGAGTTTATCAGAGCCGGATTTGCTTCTCTGAAACCAGATTCACTACTTTCAGAGGCAGGGAAATCAACCTATTAAGCAAGCAAAGCTGGTAGAATGTTGTGGGCTACTGCAACTATAGGTGAATACTACTCCCTTATTCAAATATACCCTGCATGAACACTAGGTTATGTATGTGCTCGCAATATTTTTAACTGTGAGATAGTTATTGAGCTTACCTCCCCGAATGGATTGTATTGGTAAATTACACCCTTCCGAAATGGTTCATGTATGGACTGGGATCTGCAACATAGAAATTGGCTATAAAAGAGTGTTGGCTTGTGCAGCGGATATAATGTTGTTTCCTTCATGGATTTTGGCTAGGTGACTTCTTGTAAGGTAATGTGTTCAAAGCAAGGTTTTAAATGTCGATATCGCTGGTTGTCGCCAAGACTGGCCAGTGACATGTTGCTGACATGGGGAAAAAGGGGAAACCTTGGGAAACCAAAGTTTCAAAAAAAGTTTGAAGTTTTCCCCCATGTAGTCAACGTGTTGCTGACATGTTGTCCATGTCGAGAGACATGGGGGAAAAATCGAAAAAATTTGAATTTTTTTTCTTATGTCGTTGACATGTCGTCAACATCAACATCAGGGAAAATCGACATATAGTGATTTCTCCTAACATTTCATGTCGTCATTGTCAAAAATGGCGACATGTTACGGACATTTAGAACCCCGGTTAAAAGTATTGGGCTGTTTGAAAGACTTGGATTTTATCTAGCTTCATATTGGCCCAAGTATAGATGTATGACGAAATGTTTTATGCACTTGTGCAACAGCTTTCATTGGTTGTTGAGACAGTCATTTTTATCATGTGGAAGAGAGTTCTGGCCAGTCTAGTCCGTTCATTTGATATGGGACCCTCGGGATTAGCCATGTTTACAACATTTTAATTTATATAAGCCTTGATATTACATGGGCATTAGGTTTTTCGTATTAATAGCTGTTCAAATTTTTTAGTGTCTCAAGTTTTACACAGAGAAGCATTGCTTTTAGGTGATTCCTTTATGCCATGTGGAAAATGTCTTAGGGTCTTACACTAGCAAAAGCCTCGTGCGATGCACAGTTATGAAGAACTGAGGCACAATTTATTAACCAACAAGCGTTTATGAATAGAAGTGGTCAAATTCTATCACAATAATGAGATACAATAAATACTTAGCCAATAGTTGAACCCTAACAAACAAAATGAAAATAGAAGACTCACATTGTCAATTACAAAGATGAATTGAAATTAAACATACAATATATCATCATCTTCAACAGGTATGTAAAACTGAAACTTATATTAAATATATGAAAATATGATGAGGAACTTATTTCATCCATTGCTACTGTTTCAAGCAATCCTGCAAGTAGAAAACACCAAAATCATCACACCAATCACATAATTAAGAAATTAAATGAACTAACTCAAAATATATATCAAAATAAGCATCTCGTTTGACCATAGCATATCAAGGCTGCGCTTGTTCTGGTTTGTGCTTATGGATAAGCACTCATTAGATAAATTGCTCAATGGGAGCACTTATCCACAGCAATAATACTGTTTATTTGAAAAAAATAGCATTTGGTAAATACATTTATTTTAGTACTTATGAAAGTTTATGGGTAAAATATGTATTATAAAAATATTATTAAAGTTTAAAAATAACATTTTCTTGAGTGATTATGGAAGTTTAGGGGTAAAATAAGTATTTTAAAAATATTACTAAAGTTGTGAAATAGCTTAACGCATAAAAACTTAAGACAGCAGCTTCTCTTTATGGGTAGCCTTCCTCTAGTGCTTATGGGTAAGCACTTACCCATAAGCACTACCAAACACATTTAAATTAAAAAGTGCTTATATAAGCTATAAGCTACAATAAGTAGTTATAGAAGCCGGGCCAAAAGCAGCCTTAAACATTGGAATCCACTGCTAGCCCGTTACAATAACCACAAAAGTTCTTTTTGTCAGTTTATTTCATTTAGTCCATTGATAGTTGTTGAAAATCTACATAGAAAAATAAAATAAAAATAAAAGCACTAAAATGAGGCAAAACAAATCCACGGGGTTTCTACTGATTAAGTTGAAATCAAAACAAAATGTTTGGTTAAGAGTGTAAACAGCTTGATCAAAACCTAATTGATAGCCACTGAATATATATAGATGGCCAAATAAAAAAAGGGTAAATTACACTTTCACTCCCTTGAGGTTTTTGAAATTACATCGACTTTCTTTATATGAAACCTAAGGAGGTCTAAGTGCAAGTGGTATAAACTTCAGGGAATGAAAGTGTAATTTACCCTAAGAAAAGAGAGGGCGAAATAAGTTTGTCTGACTTGCAAGAGTTGAAAAATTCCAATGAAAAAATCAGTGATCAAATGCTTCTGCATTGTTGGGAGGTATATTGGCATCTGGAACTAGAGACCATGATAATGAAGATATGAGAGATGGACTATCAAAAAGAAGTTGTAAGACAAAATAAAGGAAATGAATAAAATTGATTTAGTTTCCTTAAAAAAAAATTGTTATTGAGTCCTAAAAAAGAGGATTATCTAAAGGGTTCAAATTTTAGTAAGATATCACCCACTTACCAACTAATGAGAGGCTATGTATTATTAAGATTTTTTAATGGAAGAGAGATTTTAGGAATTAGATTGAAATTTTAGAAAAAGAGACAGGAATTTAAAAAAAAGAAGAAGATTTTTAATATCTTTTTTGATTAGGTGACATGCTGAGATATGGTTATTATTAATTTTTAAGTCAATGAATTTAGAAAAATTTTACATATTTGAATTTATTTATTTGGGTCCTCCCATCCTTGGGACGTTGGTCGGACATCCCCTCAAATGAGGGTTGGGGGTGGGATGGGGTGGGGAGGGTTGGGGGTTCGATTCCACGTTTCCCTTATGGGGGAGTGGACAAGTGACCATTTGCGCAGACATACCGAAAAAAAGAAAAAAAATGAAAACTTTTTGCAAAAAAAATTAAATATTTTAGGAAAACATAAAATTTAAACTTAAAAATGTGATTGGTTAAAAATAAATTATGATTTAAGTGGAGTGACATGTAAGAAGCTGTGTGAGAGAGAGAGAGAGAGAGAGAGAGAGAGAGAGAGAGAGAGAATGTAGATTTAGTTTGAGATTATAGAAAGATTTAGTTAGAGTAATTTTAGGTAAAGAGAAGACATTAGAGATGGGATATAGAATCAAGGATTTCATTTTATATTAATTTTTTTAAATTAGAAATTTAAAGAACATAAAATTGATCAAAAATGGAGAATAAAAAGTTGGACAGCTGGTTTGGGAAGTAAAACTCACATTATTTGAACTTTAAAAGAGTTTTAAAGAAAATAAAAACTAAATTAAAGCCTGATTGTTTAATGCAGGTATTATTTTTTAGGGAAATACACTTCTTTTGGGTGCCTTTTTTTATTTATTTTTTGGTTATTGTATACTATATATAAATAGCTTAACGAAATACACAGTTCACTTCAGCAGGAGTGTTGTTACAAGAAATCCTACGAACAAAAGTCCTCCCAATACTGTCATCCCTTAATACAGAAATCAGATCAATCGGAGGAGAATTAACCCAAGTACAAGACCCATCAGAAATGTCTATATTGGTTAGTTTGTCTGCAACATAATTTGCTTCTCTATATTGATCACCAGAAATTGAATAAAATGTTATTGTCCTTTGAACTCTAATTCTTTCAACCAAGGTTTTAAATGTCGATGTCACTGGTTATGTCACCAAGACTGGCCAGCGAGATGTCGACGACATGAAGGAAAAAGGGAAAACCTTGGGAAACCAAAGTTTTTAAAAAATTTGAAATTTTCTCCCATGTTGAGAGACGGGAAAAAATCGGAAAATTTTGAAAATTTTCCCCAATGTCGTTGGCATGTTGCTCATGTCACTTGACATGTCACCGACATCAGAGAAAATCGATATATAGCGATTTCTCCTAACATTTAGTATCGCTAGGATAAAAAATGGCAACATGTCGCCAACATTGAGAACCCTGCTTTCAACATGTCAATAAGCCATGCATGATATTACCAAAATTGAAGGTTGAGACAATCACATCTTAAGATTAAAAAAAAAAAAATTAAAAATAGAACAAATTAAAATATGTCTATCAATTAACCAAGCAATTCTAATGTGCCAAGCACCTCTGATCATGTGTCGATCTAAAAAAAAAAAAAAGTTTAAATAATTCAATACATAGAAATTATGATGCCTTGATTGCTGAATCTCACAAGGAATTCATGAAAAAAAAAGGAGAAAAAGGACAGAAGGGGAAGAGACTTTATGTATTCTGGCTTGTCAAAATCGAAATCGATAGTTATTGGAGAATGGTATAATCAACATTACTAAGATATAAGCATTGTAGATACCTTAATGCCAAAAGGATTAGAAACTCTTCTTAAGAACTCAACATGAGAACTATCGAGTTTCCGAGTACATTTTGAAGAGAAACTGATTTATTGATAAATTCAAGGTGATCACAAGAGGACCATACAGGGTTTAAATAGAAACAATAAAAATATAAAGATAGAAATAAATTAAATCAAATTCTATCATAATACATATAGATTTACTTAATCTAATTCTCGAAATCAAGCCTTTTCTTCTTAATCAAATATTTAGCAAGTCTCCACCTTCCTGTTATGCCTTGATCTTGTATCTTGAATTATGCCTTAATCTCGTGCATTGCTTTTTCCTTGAAGAGATTCATCTCTTAAATGATATGGTGCAAAACACCACATATACAATATCTAATATTCTCTATTACATTCTCCAACGCTAAGCATGTGGGCATAGCACTTATATAGTAAATCTCAGAAGTTGAATCCTCCTCGAATAAGTTCCTACTCATAAGGCAAGAGTAAACACTCATGGGATGCCTATAACTCAGTTGCTGTCATGATAGGGTGATCAACTATGAGTCCTACAGCAGCCATAAATCATAGGGTTTCATCAGTAGCCAGTTCTCGAAACCTGTGGAGCCAACCAACCATAAAACATGTTATAATAGGAATTGGAACAAAACCCAAGTCTAAACTCCAACTTACTTCAGCTCCAAAGCCCAATCACCAACTTGCAGTAGTTTTTGAGAGTAGGCAAAACAAACCTTTATCCACTCGACCAGAGTTTGATAGAATCTTTAGTTGGAAATGAAAGTTGTCAAAATAGAGGAAAAATGAGATTTGATAGAATCTCAAAATATATAAAGCAAGTTTTTTTATACCATTGTGACTCTTGGTACAAAGCGAATGGGCGTGTAGCTATTCAAGTTATTTTGAAAATTGTAGAAGGGTATTTTAGGAAAGAAAAATAGACAAACAGTTAGATCCTTTCATACGTTTCTTTTTTGGTTCCCCAAGGTATCCCAGGCTTCGCCCAGGACTATTCCTCCGAGGTACTGTTGGGCGCTGAAGCGGGGACCTCTCCCAACAAGGTTTGTTGCATCCACAAGGACTCGATACCGAGACCACTTGCTTAAGCGACCCGAGCCCCGAGATCCTTTTGTACTTTTTAAAGTAGTTAAGAAAGATTAGTCTAGTTATCGAAGCCTTAACCGGAACCGAATTAAATTAATTCGGTTTTTCATTTTCCAAACCATAATCAAACCGAAATGACAAAAATCCAAACCAAACTGGTTTTTTTCCGATTTGGTTCTTTCGGTTTTTAGTTTAGACCAAATCAATTGACAACCCTAATCTATACTATATGTTAAGACAAACTCTGAGGTTACTATAGCAAAACAAATGACGTATTATTTCATTTTTTATTTATCAATCCCACTTCTCTCTCTTATTTTTTTTCCTTTTTCTTTTTCCATTCACATCCTTATTCTAAAAAAATAAAAAAATAAAATCCATGTGTCCTCCATAGCTCTGTATTCACCCTTTTACTACATCTTTTTGCCAGTTGCACATTGAACGCTCGAAACACTCATTAGAGAGGAGATACAGAGAGAGAGACAGTTCTCTTTTGATGGGTTCTTTCTCCCTCCCGTCTGTTTTGATGGATTCACAGAACGGCGCTCTTCCCATTATTCCACTCCCATCTCTTTTTATTCCTGTTTTTTTTTTTTCAATTGCCTTGCACCCTTTTTTTTTTTTTCCTACTTGATGGATGGATTTTGGTTTGGTTCAATCCTGGTTGCACCATTTTCATTCTAACTATATATATATTATAAAAATATATATTTATTATATAATTAAATGTGCAAGATTCTACATATTTTATTTGAAAGTAATATTTTACGTATATATAATGCATTTGGGCCACCTTGATTCTAGAGGTTTTAAAAATGGCATGTTTGGAAACTTTTGAAATGTATTATCAACCCAAATTTTTAGGGTTTCGATTTAGTTATCTATGTAAAGGAAAAAACGAACCAGATCACGTAACTCTTTGCACATAAATCCGGATTTGCAGTGGAATATCTCTATCGAATCGGATGTTGTCCCACATCGGTGTATGTGTGATTACTAGAACAACACAAGGATGCCCACACTCAAACCACCAAGGGCTATCGTATAAAACCCTAGAAGCAACCCAAGTCTCTGTGAGAGAGAGAGAGAGAGAGAGAGAGAGAGAGAGAGAGAGTCTCAAGAATGGATCTCACGTATGAAGCATATTTGGAACTAGGAGTCTTCTTCTTAATATAGAAGACTCAACTCCACTCCTACTTTGACTCAACCTCCTAAAGAATAAGGAGTCTGACACACTAGACACAAGCCTAGTATGGATGTCCCATGTACGGGGATTCGATTTGGCCCATCCAAGTGGGACAATCGGATCGACCCATTCAATATATCCAACACCTCCCACTCGTCCATAGTAAGCACTATAAGTGTACATCTCTCTCATATACATCAGAACTTTCTATCATGAATGTTAGTCATACAGGTCGTTGAGTATGCAACCGACGAGCACAAAGTAATAGGCGAACGACAACATACTAACATGGAGATACACTCTCACATGTCTTGCCTATGCCCCAAACCCAGTTGGCCACATTGGATCGAATATTTCTAAAGCTCAGATCTCTATACTCAACTACCACATTCATAATAATGTGCTCATTTAAAATATGTTAATTTTAAACCATGAGCGCATCTCTCTATGAAACATATCTTTCTAAATGTGATGCAAATCCCTAAGCCTCCTGCCACTTAGCTTTGACCTAACTGCTTTCCCAGTCAAACCCCCTATAGACTGTATAATTTATGGCCATAGGATAGAATGCTAGAGTAGTGATCATCAGGTTTGACTTCACAACATGATCAAAAGTAAATAAGTGTATAAGTTGATCATCACAAGAATCATCCTGAGCTCACATATAAAGGAAATAGGGATCCATTCACTTGCTCTCAAAGGTCATTTCACTATTAGTATATGTGGTATGTAACACATTCTACAGTGGAGCTCTGGGCCCAACCAAGAGTTTGTCAACTTCCAACACCATACGGATCTTAGTCTAGTCACAATCCATGTGCCTAACCTGAGATCCTTAATCCAAGCACAACGCTCAAGCACCTTAATTAAGGTCTAACACCCGACTTTATAAGATAAAATTTGATTCCCTAAGGAATCTCATATTGGCTTTTCCAAGGCGACATATAACTCATAGAGTCTTCTAAATGCCCCTGAGGGCACAAGTGCTCTTAATGTCTCATCCTTCTCCCAATGTATGTGCCAGGGATGGTCGTTGTGTGAGAAGCCGACCACTAGCCTGGTTACATATCGTATCAATAGCTTCATAATATGGTGGTAATGTGTGTGTAAAGTGTGCATTTAATACACAATCTCATGCCTAATGAAAAATAAACTCTATAAATTTCTCACGCTTAAAATATAATGTAATATGAGATGTCTACATATCAAATGTAAATAAAAACTGTGTCATCTAACACTAATCACAATCTGCGTAATCCCATCTCTCTAACATGAACCCTATAAGCTTGTTTAGCTATGAGTTTAGTTATGGGATCAACTGTCATCAGCTGTGTAGGGACACATTTCCATGTGCAACTCTATCTCTATTGTAATGATAGTGAATGTCGATGTGCTTCATCCTATCATGGTATTTGGTGTCTTTGATTTAGGCCAATGTTGTCATTCTATCACAATAGATGGTGATATGCCCTATTCCTCCTCGAAAGACTCCAAGATCCTGTAAGAAATGCTTCAACTATACGACATCTTGGACAACTGCACAACAAGCTCTGTAGTCTGACTCTTGGTGGACAACGCGATGTAGATTTTCTTCTTGATACTTAAAGAGATGGCCCCGCCACCTAGCAAGAATATGTATCTTAACGTCGACTCTCGATTATCAACATCACTTGTTCAATTCATATCCCTGTAGCCTCACAACTGCAAATTTTCTTCCTGGAAGAAAAAGGATATAATCTGTTGTCCCATGTAGATATCGAAAAATATGTTTCACTGCCCTCTAATGAGTCTGCCTTAGGTCACTCTGGTAACGGCAGACTAAGTCAATTGCAAAACTAATATTGGTTCGTGTACACATCATAGTGCACATCAGACTACCTATAACACTAGCATAGGGAACACGAGCCATCTGTTCCTTCTCTTCATCTATCTATGGACAAAGGCCAAGATGTAATAAAGCACCCTTCTCGATAAGAGTGTCAATGGGATTTAACATTGTGCATTCTGAAAAACTCAAGTATTTCCTTACGTAAGTTTTCTAGCAAGCACGTAATCTGCCTCACTCGTATCCTTCATCTCAAAATTGAAAGAAAGCCACTCTTTAGTGGCGACAATCATCTCCTTGTCATTCCCTGTTATTAATATGTCGTCAACATATAATGATAAGATAAGGAAACTCCTACCGTGGTGTCTAACATAAACACAATGGTCTTCCTCAATCATCATGAAGCCAAAATCTATAATAGCTCGACGGAATCGAAGACACCGCTGTCTGAATGACTATTCCATGTTGTATATGGTGCATTTGAGTCTACAAACTCTTCGCTCATGCCCATCGTTCACAAAACTCTCAGGTTGATCCATATAGATCTCCTCATCTAGTTCTCCATTGAGAAAAACAGTTTTGACATCCATCTGGTAGAGTTCCAAATCTAAATGTACAACAATAGCTAGAATGAGGTGAATGTAGGCAATTATCACTACTGGTGAGAATGTCTCCTCATAGTCAACACCGTCTCTCTGGGTGTAACCCTTCGACACGAGACAGACCTCGTATCTCTCTACACTTCCATCCGCCTTGATCTTAACCTTTATATCCCTCTTTGTTTCCAATGATTTTGTGTCTAGGGGAAGATCAACAAGTTCCCAAACTTGGCTTTTCTCCATGGAAGTCATTTCATCTTGCATAGTAGTCATCCACTTCTGCAAAGCAAGTGATGATAGCACATCATGGTATGAACTAGGCTCATCATCATCTAGCGTGGCAGTCATGAACAACTCACATTCAATCATAAAATGATAATGAGGAATCAGTCCATGACCACTTCTATGCATAGGATTATTGGAATCTGTGTCCTTAGGGACACTCCTTTTCAACGGTAATCCACTCCCACTATCCTCAACATCCCTAAAATCTAAAGTATTATGCTAAAAACCTATGTTCTCAATGGTGTTTGGATATGGGATGATTTCCTCTGATTCTAACTTTGGTTCATTTATCTCGAAGAGGTTTAGATTCCTCCATGATCTCTTCATGCTTGGAAAACCATCCTAGATGAAATCTACATCATGTAACTCATTCTGTGTTAGACACTGTATGTCTATTCACAAACAAAGACATAGCCCTTAGAGTGCTCTGAGTATCTAACAAAGATGTAATTAACGACTCTCTTATCTAGCTTTCCCCTCTGGTGGGAAAGCACGTGAACATGACCTGTCGATCCCCAAGGTCCTGAGTTCGGTTAAGCACTTTGCCTCTCCATAACTGGTATGGTGTGCTAGGAACCGACTTCGTAGGTACACGATTTAGGATGTAGGCTGCAGTTATTAGTGCGTCTCCCCAAAAGCTAATGGGTAGGTTCGCATGTGCCATCATCGACCTCACTATGTCTAACAAGGTGCGGTTCCTTCTCTCTACAACACCATTCTATTGAGGTGTGCCAAGGGATCTTTAATTTTCTACGAATTTCTTTTTCTTCACATAACTCTAGGAAAAAATCCGATAAATACTTACGTCCTCTATCGGTATGGAGACACTTAATGTGTCGATCCAATTGGTTCTCAACTTCATCCACAAAGCGTCTGAAGAAATCTAATGCTTCTGGCTTGTGAGAAGTCAAGTACGCATAACTGTATTGCATATAATCATCTATGAAAGTGATAAAATAGGAATCTCCGTAGCAGGTCCTAATATTGATTGGTCCACATATGTGAGAATGAACAGACTCTAACACTACAAAAACATGGGGGTTTTAACGGCGGTCCACTATGGACTGCCGTTAAATGGGGTTTTTAATGGCGGGCTTTAATAGCCCGCCGAGAAATCCCCTTTCGCGCGGGACATTCCCGCGCGCGAGTTGACCTTTTGTCGGTGGGCTGGTCAAGACCGGCGTGCAATGCCTCTTTGCTCGGCGGTTCTATTGGGACCGCCGAGGGTTGAAATTGACCTTTATTGGCAGTTTGGTCTAGACTAGGGGTGGCAACGGGCTGGGTGACTTGCCCGGCCCTATGATTGGGTGGGCTTGGGCAAGGATAAGTGACCAGTAGGGCCTGGCCGGGCTCAAATTTAAGGCCCAATTAAACTTTTGGGCCGGGCTCGGGTTCATGCTAGATTAGCTTAGTCCGGCTCGGCTCGATATTAATTAGATATATAATTTTTAATTAGAATAGACATCAACTTGTGGCTTTGGTTTAGTGGTGACAAGCACATATTCTCGTTGAGGTGACCCATGTTCGATTTCTTGCAGTAACAAAATTGTAAGACTTTTGAAGCTTTTAGGTTTAAAAATAACAGATTTGAATTTATAGGGTCGGGCTGAACTGGGCTCGGGCTTACACCTTTGAGCCAGAAGGTCGGGCCGGGCCGGGATCGGGCCACCATAAATTATGTTATAATGGAGTGTATACCCGGCCCGAGCCTGCCCAAGCCCGACCCGTTGCCACCCCTAGTCTAGATCGTTGAAGTTGAAATGAACATTTCTCGGTGGTCCTAATAAGACCGTCGCGAAAGGGGGACAATGCATGGCGGTCTGGCGTAGACCGCTGAGCAATACTCCTCTCGCGGTCAAAAATCCCGCGCGTGGGAGGATTGGGGGGATTTGAAATTTCCATTCTCGGCGGTCCTAACAGGATCGTTGTCAAATACCTATTTAATCTATCGAATCTCTCCCTCTCCCCTGCAAATACCACCGACCAGACCCTCTGATTCCTCTGCTCTCTCTCTCTCTCTCTCTCGTCCACCCCCTCCTCTCTGCAACTTCCCTTCTCTCTCGCATCTCTCCCTCTCCTCTGCTCTCTCCTTTCCCTCCGTCTCTCCCTTACTCTCTCGCTTCTTCCTATCTCCACCTCACTCCCCCTCCACCTTTCTCTGCCGTCTCTCTCCCCCTGCCCCCTCCCTCTCTTCTGTCTCTTTCCCACTCTTTGCAACTCCCCTTCTCTCCCTCTGCTCTCTCCTCTCTCCTTATTTCCCTCTGCTCTCTCCTTTTCCCCTCTCTTTCCCTCCGTCTCTCCCTCACTCTCTCGCTTCTTCCTCTCTCCACCTCTCTCTCCCTCCGCTTCTCTC
>JAUPMG010094566.1:0-12465 GCA_031762675.1 Pachysandra terminalis
CATAACATAAATAATGCACATACAATCACACAGATAACTCCAATAATTTATTCATACATTATAACTGGGAAAATAAAATACTTTCAAAGGTTCAGGTTATTACACCTTTCCTTTACCACAGATTCTGGCCAACCAAACACAGCCTAGTGAAGCGAAAAATCTGCCCCAAGATCTGAAGCAGAAAAGTCTCTCATTTGGGCTTCTTCCACCTCTAAAAATATCGGTGGCAATGGAAACACTTTATCAAATGTTTAAACAAATAATAACAGAAACATTGAATTAACTATAAATATGCTTATCTATATCATTAACCTTAAAACAATGAGATAACACTATTGGTCAAATTTCTCATACCACTTCATAGGAGCTTGCTTCAAGCCATAAAGAGATTTATTTTATTGGCCTAGGAGAACAAACCCTTTATGTTGCCTTATATGAATATCCTCAATTACATCACCATTTAGAAAAGCCGTTTTTACATCCATTTGATGGATAACTAATTGGTGAATAGAAGTAAGAGAAATTAAACTAATAGAAGAAATTCGTGCAACAGGTGCATTTATGTCAAAATAATCACGAGAAGTCACAGCAAAGGAGAATAGAGTAAATAATATAAGCAAAAGGGAATTCATTTAACTTAATCATACAGAAACAAGATACACATGTCCAATGAAAAACCCCATTTATAGATAAGATAAACTTATCTAACTCCTACACCAGTTTGAGTTGCACAGTACCCTTTCCGATAACATTGGTGCAGAAGTTATTTGCCATCTCGTCTTCCGTTTCATCACCGATCTCTTCATAAGTCTTAAAAATTCTTAGAACCTTGCATGAATGTTTGCATCCGTATTGAGCCACCATCCATCTTCAATTCCTACAGAATTGACTTAGTAGTTCTTCTTCATCGATCATATGCACTTGACTTTTATAGGCTTCTTTCGTAGAAGATAGTGTAATGATCGGGTTTGTCCCAAAAGTGACAACTTCCTTTCCTTTTCTTGATATCTTACCTCTTGAAAAGCTTATCATTCTTAGGCTTAATTTTGGTGTTGTCTGATTTATTATCCTCAACCAAATTTGCCTTAAAATGGTTCTCAGTCACATCATCCTTCTTCTCTCGATTAAGAGAATCTTCCTCGATTTGAAGACGACGTTAAAGAGATTTCCAAGGTATGACTTTTCTCGTCATGCTTAAGCTTCTTCTTTTATCCATTCCAAGTAGAGGGGTGTTTAGCAATAATAACCCGTATTTGAAAGTTCTCTACAAGCTCTATTCCGCTATTTTACAATCACTGACAATAAGTTGGAGTTCATGCACTTGTGCTAGAACAGACTTATCATTGGTCATCTTAAAATCAATATAATTACTAATTAAAAAATTTTGGTTACTTGCCTCTTTAATGTGATACTTGTTTTCTAAGGCCATCCATGGAGACTTTGTAGAATGGATTGAACAATGTGCACCGTAGACGGAGTTGGAGAGAGCATTCATGATGTGTCCTTTACAAAGGACATTGTCTTCCTTTATTTTCCGTCTCTTCTCTATTACTCGTATGTATCGTCATTGGACTGTTCTGGGATAGCATCCAGATTTTCATTAAGGATGTTGGCAAGCTTGAGAGTGGTAAGGAAGAAAAGCACATTTTCTTACCATCGGGTAAAATTGTGACCATCGAACCGATCATGACGCACTAGGTATTCATTCATGACTTGAAGCAATTGAACTACTGAACCCTCTATTTGCTAGATACTTGTCTAAAATTGTTAAAATAATAAGGAAGGGTTTAAATAATCTGCACCGTTGATCAATAAGCTTCAAGGCACGTTGGCTTGCTTTCTTTTAGTCAAGTTTCTCCCCCTTCAATCAAGATCGTGAATGCACTAGGGGTTAGTGAGAAAATACATTCAGGATAAGAATCGATGATGCCAAATACTAGATGAAAGCCTTGATGTAATCTCTTGATCATATCTGTTATAGATTGAATCTGGATTTCTTTCACTCACCATCATATCTAAACTTGATTGAATTGGACTATTTTGGATGCTTGAAATAGTTAGGATCTACAGTCTATTTATGGAATAAATATATACTTGTGTCACATCCCAAACCTAGAGATCTCATTGGATTCCCCATAGATTTGAAATATGACTCTCACCCATTCCACATGGGAGTGGTAGTCAATCCATTGCCAAACACATAGAATCCATTAAGATAATTGAAAAATTATGGAATTAAAATATCCTTAAAAAAATACAATCAAAACAAACAACAGAAATAACTACTCCTAGTCTCATGCTTCAATCAAAACCTACTAACTACTGAAAATTCATCCTAAGTAATACTAACAGCAACCTAAAACGTAAAAGTCAATAAATCCTACTACAAAATCTACTATAATCAATCCATGTTCTCAGTAAAACTAGTATCTTCATCATAAGCTTATCCTCCGTCTTGATCATTATAGTCGACTTGTTCTCCATCTATAGATCCTGAAATATGGTTGCTTGAAAGCGTAAGCTAAACTTAGCTTGTAAGTAAACAAATCAAAACAAAATTTAAGAATGAATTAGGGATACATCCACTATTCATTGGTATTCTTATAGACAAAAAACAGAATGTTTATATATGCAAATAATGATATATGAAGTAATGTGCAATGCAATATGATATTCTAGTTCAATTATTAATAAATGCAATATATGCTCATTCAACAATATATGTAATCACCGCATGTGATTCAAGCACAATCATATGAATGCAATATGCATGTTGTTTGGCATTCGAATAGTGTATGTCCCACAATAGATCCAATCCTAACTACCCAAGATGTTTCACCTGAAATCATTCCCCATACAAAGCCATGAGAGTGGATTATTCTACTCCGCACCACAATTTCTAGGGGCTGCAACCTAATGGGCAGAATCCCCACTCTTATTCTCTATCACAAGAACATATCCAAGGCCTAACAATGCTAACTTTCCCTTGTGAACCATACATCACCCGATTTACTAACAAAATTTCACTTGGCATCTGTCCACAAAACAAGATGGAAAGGTTGGTCTATTGGGATAACTAGTCCCTCAAAACACGCAAATAGTACATCCAGGACTTCCTCACCAATATTGTAAATTCCAGATTACAGTACCTCTCATTATACCCATAAATTCCAGAAATATGGAATTATGGGGTTAAGTCAAGACATTAGACCCAAATCAAGGTCTAGATGCTCCATAGACGTATGCTATGCAAAGTGTATGGTGCTATTAGCTAAACAATCAATTGTGTATATGAACATGTGCAATATAAGGTACAAAATATGAACATGATATGTTTTAAGATGATAATATTCAAAGTCAAAAATACACATATTGGGAAAATATAGCAAAAGTCTCCTCAATAGGTAAATAATATGAAATATATGTCAAAATCCAATTCCAACACCATAAACAATCTCAATTAGGTCCTAGAAATATGCTGGTAAAATTTCAAATCAATCGGACAATATTGTGTTTTCTCGGCTCGGCGAGCACCTAGCCGATGGGTAGGCCGAAGCTGTAGGTCGACCCCTTGGTCGATCGAAGCCTTCGATCCTTTTCCAGAGAAATCCAACCATAAAAATATCATTCGGTCCAGTGCTCGGTCAATGTCACATCCTAAACCTGGAAATCTCATAGGAGTCACCAAATTTAAGATATAACCTTTACCCCATATCCCTATGGGAGTGGATGAGCAATATCTTACAAAACCATTGAATAATGTAAGATAATTTATAAAGTAAAGTTCTGGAAAATAATATTATTAATAATAATATTCAATCATAACAATATTCAATAAAAAAACAACGGAAATAAAATATAACTCTAAGTCTCATGCTTCAATCAAAACCCAATTAAGCTACTCAAATCTAGTCCTAATGATAATAAGTCTAAAAACACATAAATCCAACTAATCCTATTACAAAATTCTATTGAAGTCATCAAACAATAATCTAATATAACCTAAGGTATTCATCATCTTTTTGTCCTCCATCTTGATCATCATAGTCCTGCTGTCCATTATCTATAGGTTCTAAAATATGTTGCTTAGAAAGCATAAGCTACATTTAGCTTAGTAAATAAACAGATATAAATGATATTTTGGATTGAAGTAGGGTCAATGCCACTCTCCAATTGTATCCATAGACAAAACAAAAGTTAGAATATGCAATTAATAACATGATATGAAATATGACATGATAATGATGTGCAATGCAATGTGTTGGTTCAATTATTAATGTATGCATTGCATGCTCATGCAACAATGAATATATCACCACATGTGATTCATGCACAATAATATGATATGCAAATATGCATATTGTTTGGCATTCGATTAGTGTATGTTCACACCCGATCGAACCCTTGGCTAAACAAGATGAACACCATCGCCCAAATATATGGCCAAAATAGGGGTTAGTGCGCATCATAGTTCCAAGGGTTTGTGACCAAATGGGCACAGTTCTCATACCTTATTTCTTATCATAGGGGTTCATCCCAAGGCCTCACTAATGTGAACTTTCCTTTGTGAATCATATATTAGCCAATCTACTAATAAAACTTCACTTTTATGATCCAGATATTGGGCCTCACCAATATGAACTTTCCCTCACCTATCATTTTACCACAGGTCTCTTGGGATGCCTCCCTTACCTTGGGACTAAACAAAATATCAGTCCATCTGGGACTTCCTCACTAATGTTATGATTCCCATATCATAATAACACTCATTATAACCACAAATTCCAGCAATATGAAGTTATGGAGGTCAAGTCAAAGCATTAGACCACTCATGGTCATTATGCACAAAAACGTCATGCGGTGCAAGTGAATTGTGCACAGTAGCTAAACAAAAAATTTGTGTACCTGTGCAGACGTATTATAAGATAATAAACATGTCCATAATGAGTTTAAAGTCCAAAACAAGTCCAACCAAAATAGCACCCGTTGGTCGGATATAGCAAATCTTCCACAGAAAGGCACATATGCAAAATATTCACAATTAGCAAAACTAAAATCATAATTGGTCTAATTAGGTCAAATATAACATGCATGCAAAGTTTCAAGTCACTTGAAACACTTTTGTAAATTTCGGCTGACCTTTGGTCAACCTACACCTAGCCGATAGCCGTCGACTGACCGATCGTGGTCGGCTGCTCGGCTAGAGAGCAAAACAAAATGACTGTGGGCGTCGGTTGACCTTCAGTTGACCGATCCCAGTTCGACTGCTTGGCTAGAGCCCAAGGAAACCAAACAAAACAGAAACCTTGGTCGGCTGACCGATGGTTGACCGATTAGCCTAGAAACTCATCGCCTTACCATATCAGCTTCCCGACAGGCAGCCGATGGCTCGAAAACCCAAAAATTTGAATATTTTTACTTTATATACATATAATTTAGCAAAAATTGGTTCAAACATATGTTAAAATACAATTCTGAATAAAACCCAAAACTTACTTCACAAAAATAACTACTTAATTTACGTTGTGAATTCCATGTTGTAAAAACCAAAAAGTTACTATTTCTATCACGTTCTTCATAAAAGATGAAATTTTTCAAGATCATGCTATGTCATACTCAATGAATATGACATAGACACCAAGTTCATATCTAAAATACAATTTAATCTGAATACTTACCTCGAACTTGAATTGGTGTTGAGATGAACACCTTGATCTTCTTCTTCTTCTTCTTCTTCAATATTCTGCAATTCCGATCCTTACTTGCTCCAACAATCCTAAACTAGGAGTTGTTCTTAGTTTAGGATTATGTGTTAATTTTCAACCTTTAGATTAGATTAGACTAATTCTAACCCTTAGATTAATGTGTCCTAGTTCTAGATGAATTAGTCATTGACTTTGTCTTATCTTAATCCTATTTAGATTAAAACTCTTTTCTTTTAATCCTAACCATTAATTTAGTTGAATTGTTCCTACGAAATCTTAACCGTTGATTTTAAGTATCTTAGTCTTAATTGGATTATAAGTTAGCCTTATCTAATCTTAATCCTTATTAATTTATGATCAGTTCTAATCCTCTAATTAATCCTAGCCATTTTATTACTTTAGTTAAATCCTAACCTTTAGATCTAGATTCCTAGTTATAATTAAACTATTATTTAATTGTCTATTAAAATGGAATCCTAATTAACTTATGACTATTATTAATCCTATTAATTGATTTAGTTTAAAAGTTCCTTCAAGATCCTAGCCACACATTATAACTTAAAGAGTTATGATTATGTGTGAAGCACTTAGGTTCATATAGTACAACCCACCAATCGTAAACAGTCAAATTCAAACTTATAACTAACTTACTAAAATTTTAAATTAACCCTTACATTTTATTAATTATATATTAACCCTATTATTTTAGTTTTGGTTATTACAGTTAACCCCTGAGTGGACCGAAGCCACGCAGGGAAGTTCTCGGTCCAGTGCTCGGTCGACCCCCGAGTGGACGAAAGCACGGGCAACCTAGAAATCACTCCCTGATCCCTATCAAAGTTCCAAAAAGCCAAAAATAAGATAATGCAATCATTATGAAACCAAATTCCGAGAAAAACCTATAGTTTTAAAATACAAACAATTCACTTAACGTACCTTGATCCTTATATGATAATCAAACCTAGAAAATAATTACTTTGATCATGCTTTGCTCAAGAAGTATAAAAATTAGACTTTACAGAGATATGCTATGTCATACTCAAGGAATATGACAAATATACCTAGTTCATATCAAAAATTGAGTTTTATTTGAATACTTACCTTGAATTGTCAATGGTGTTGAGTAGATTACCTTCTATTTCCTCTTCAATGTCTGAACTTCTGTAATTCTTCAACTCTAAGCTTCTCCAAGTTGATATAGCTACTGCAATTCTTCTTCTCCATCTCTTCTTTTTTGAAATTCTGATCCATACGTCCAACTATTATCCTTATATAGATTCTTCTCTTAGATTAACTTAGTCTAGGAGTCCTTATTAGTTTAGAACATGGTTTAAATCTAAGCCCTTAGATTAGATTAGTAAAGTCCTACTTAATTCTAACCATTAGATTAAGAGTCCTAGTTATAGTTGAACTAATCCTTAATCCTATTTTAATTACTAAATCCTAATTTAATTAGAATTAGTATTACTCTAATTAATTTCCATCCATTAGATTAGATTAGAATCTCCTACGAAATTCTAGCCATACATTATAACTTATGAGAGCTATAATTGTGTGTGTTGCACTCAGTTTCCTACAGTGCAACCCACCAATCACAACAAGTCCAAGTCAAACATAGTAGATAATTTACTAAAACTTTAAATTAATCTCTATTTTTTGGTTAATTACACAGTAACCCCTATGAATTAGTTTGGATTATAAAAACCTACCCTCCTTAAGAAATTTTCATTATTGAAATTCGCTTACCTTGTTTAGAAAAAGTATTGGATACTTCTCCCGAATATCCATTTCTAGTTCCCATGTGGCTTCTGATTTTCCGTGATTGCTCCATAAGATCATTAACATTGGTATTACTTTGTTGCGTAGAAATTATTCTTTTCGGTCCAAAATCTCTACGGGATGTTCTTCGTAAGTAGCATTCTCCTTGGTTGTAACAACTTTCCAATCTATCACACACATCGGATCTGGATGACACTTTCTAAGCATAGGCACGTAAAATACATCATGCACAAGGTCTAAACTAGACTGTAGCGACAATCTATAAGCCACTTCATTTATCCTTTCAGAAATCTCAAACGGTCTGATAAATCTAGGTGCCAACTTACCTTTCTTGCCAAATCTGAACACTCCCTTGATTGGTGATGCCTTAAGAAATACCCAATCTCCAACCATAAACTCTAATTTTCTTCTCCTTGTATCCGTATATTTCTTTTGTCGATCTTGAGCTGTAACGAATCTTTCTCTAATGAGCTTGATCTTCTCCGTTGTTTCTGAAATTATTTCCGGTCCGAGTGTTGTTCCTTCCCATCCTTTGGTCTTGACTCTTCTTGCATATCTTTCTCCACTTTATGAGCACAATCAACCACCTTGTGATATTCAGTAAATTCTCACACAAATAGTCTGTTTTTTAGGCTAGGCCTTAGTCTGCTTCCGAACCTAAATGCCTTCTTCTCTTCTTCATCAACCGCATACGTGGCAAATTGAGATAACTCCGTGAACTTTGCTGCGTACTCGGGTACATCATGGATCCTTGTTCCAGTTTCATGAATCCCAGCTCCTTTTCCATTATTACAATCTTAGAAAAATATTCGAAGTAAAATCTTACATTGAAATCTCCCCAATTCAGAATACTCGTAGTCTCCAAGGTAGACCCACCTTCCCGCTTCACCTTCCAGCATGAATACAACTATTTGAACCATCTCAAAGTCCTCTACTTCCATCACTTCGAAGATGTGCTCCAAAGAGTTAATCCATGCTTGTGCTCCTATCAAATCGGTTGTTCCCTTGAAAATAGCAGGTCCAAGCTTCCTAAACTTCTTAATGCTACAACAATTTTTCTGTGCATCCGTTTGTCGTGGCATCGTTTCAGCTTGAGCTTGTGCTTGTCGCATCAATGAAGCCATCTTTCCTAACGCTTGGTAAACTCCAGTCAGTTGAGGGTTTTGATTATCATTATCACCCACTCCTGATGAACTTGTACCCATATTACCTCTCTTTCCATGTAGTGACCCTAACCTAGAATTAAATATAATAATTAAATTTAAATTAATTAAATGAACTATATAAGATTGAATGAAAGACAAACTTATATTGATTTTATTATGCATTTAATTAATGGACTAATGGTGATATTAATATGTTCTAAGAGTTATATGATGGTTGTGTGGACCCAGGATTAAACCAAGGTTAAATTAGTAAGTTACACTAGATTCAAACTGGAAGAAAAGGGAATTAGGTTGTAATAACCAAAATCGAACATTTTATATTTTAAAATAATGATAATGATTAAAAGTAATTTATAAGAAATTATTTGGTAATTTTCCTGAAATTAATGGTATTGATTCATAGGCTAATTAGAGCATTAGGGTTAATTATTAACCAAGTATATTGTGTTGGGGTTAAGGTGTAATAAAAATAAAGACTGGGGAAGTATCTGCAATTATAAAATTTTAATTCAAATCTCAAATGAATTGGGATGTGGGTGTTCGTGGGATGGAAAGTGTGAGAGAAGGAAAAGAGTTTCCATAATTCCCTCCCTCACCTTCCATCTCATAAGACACAAGTTAGGAGGTTTTCTAGTGGGTTAAGAAAAGAGATTAGAAAGGAGAAAATAAAACCCTAACCGTCCATTGCAAGGGAAAGGAAGAAGAGGAAAGGAGGAAGAAGAGGAAGAAGAACATTTCATCTGGATTTCTGAATAGGGATTAATGTAAGTCTCATTTTCTGTATAATTCTTATAGAATCTTGTGGTCGATCTCGGATTTGTAGTATGAATTTGTGTCTTGAAATGCATTATGTATGAAAGCGTGATTTATTTGATTATATTTGATAATTGATGATATTGTGATTGTTCTTCTGATTCGTGGTTTGGATTTATGTCGTGTATGTGTGATATTAAATGCTTGATTTACCCCTTTGATTGTGTTAAATGATGATCTAATGTGTTTTGGTTGATTTAGTGTTGATTAGAAGTGTTTCTATTGGTTTCTAATGATTCAAATCAAAGGTAGTTCAAGATTGGGGTATCCGGGATGATTTCTAGGATTCTGTCCTCGTGACCCGTCGGCAGGCACCGGTACACCGGCCACCCTGCCGACAGGGGCTAAAAATATACAATTGAGATCCGTCGGCAGGTACCGGTACACCGGCTAACCCTGCGGATAGAAAAATATTTTATTTATATATTTCTTGGATTTCCCTATTTATTAGGAACACAATAGTCCAAGTTTGGGGTCAATCTGATAAGTATAAAAATAGTTATGATTGAAACACTGAAAAGGTGTCCAAGTTGAAAAAATGGCCTTTGGCAAGTACCTCGGTGCTACTGCACTCCAATGCGGTCCAAACTTTATGGACACCTTGAAGTGGGTATTTTGAGTTTTCTTGTGGTGTGGTTTGATTAGTTTTATAAACTTATGATCTATTATGTATTTGTACATGTGGAAAGGATACCCATGATGACCTCAAACGGATTGTTCATGTCTATGGCGCACAGATAGCTTCCAAGGGTGTTATCACTAGAAATTCTACTGATATTTGGATACTCGTGATGGCATCCGGTGGATTGTTCGTGTGTATGGGTGCACGGGTAGCTTCTGAAGGGTGTTATTACTTGAAATCCTACTGATATGTAGAGAGGATAGCTTGTCTCGTCAATTGGGCAACGACGAATAGAGTTTTGAATTGAATAGCTTGTCCGGTCAACTGAACAGCGACAGATAGAGTTTTGAACTAAATAGCTTTTGGTCAACCGGGCAGCGACGTATATCTTTTATTAGGTTTTAAATTGGAACCAAATAATTCCGCATGTCTGCTTAAAACCCATTTACCCCCTCTAGGTAAGTACTATGTGCACGTTCACATCTCAACTTGCACTTTCAGATTTAAGAGGTGTTGAATAAAGGGTCTACTCCTTTAAGGATGGGTTATGGTATGTCAGGTTGTATGTAAGTAGGGGGTTGAGCCTAATCTAAAATTAGTTGGCCCGTCCAAATCGAACTGAACTAAACTCATTGAGTTTGAACCCAACCTAATCATTTGGGCTAGGTTAGGTTAGGTCCAAATTAAATGTATGCTTTATGGAAACAATTTTTGTTTTCAATTCTTCATTTATATCTAAATCTTGCATCGATATAATATCTTATAAGTAAATATCTTACAAATACCAGACCAATATATATATTGTTGGATATATGTGATGGGTCAACTCGGTTAGCCCAACCCGGGTCCCCACTTAAAGTTGGGACGTCCATGCTTGGTGTGAGACCTAGTGTAACTTGGACTTCATCTTCTAATGCGATTAGGAGATAGCGTCCTAGGTTGAGTAGAGTTGGGTCTTCTATATATAGAAGACTCCTCCTCCCTACCATAATAAGCACACCATGTTTTGGTGAGTTTCCAACCTAGAGTATTTCTCCTCTCTTCATCTCTAATTCCACCTAGAGATCTGGTTTTGCTACTTAGATTCCCATAAAGAGATCTGCTCGTTTTGAGTGTGAAACATTGTATGTGGTTCTAGTAATCCCATATTCCAATGTGGGATGTGTTATGATTTGATAGAGATCTTCCGCTGTAGATTCAGGTTTGTGTGCAACGAGGTGTGTGATCCGGGTCGTCTATAACCTTCATTGGTATTAGAGCCGCTGTGATTCGTCTTTATTGGATTGAGATATGTTGAGAAACCTCATCTAAGAAGCAACCTAATTGCTATTTTTGCAGGAAACATGTATAATACATGGTTACATCAATGATCAAGAAAGGATTGTTTGTGCAACCATATGTTGAGATCATCATTGTTTTGGGGTGTTTATTATGAGATTTTAACACCTAAACAATGATGGGTCGAAGAAATTAAATTAGTTTTTTAATTAGTTTAATTATTTGTTTTCAAAAACCCAAAATTGCCTTATCGGTTGACCAAAGAGACTTTCCGGTTGACCCAATTTGGCCTTCTCGGTCAAACGAATGAACCCCTTGATCAACCTAACAGCGATAGACCGGAGGACCTAGTATATTCATAATTAATTTTAAATAATATATTTTAAATTCTAATTAAATTTATGCCTTTTATATGATATGTTAGAGTATAGAGGAATGATTTAATTATTTGATTTGCATTGTTATATTAGGTTAACATGTAAATAATATCCTAGTTGAGATTATGTAATTTCTTAGATGATTTTTGCATATTATGGATTAAAAGTAGTATTAAAATCTTATTGTATTGGGGATGGTTATGCATTATGATCTATGGTCTAGTGTGTTTTTGATCTGATAAATAAAAGATTAATATTATTGCTTAGTTCTAGAAAATGATGCAAAATCAACAATGTGTGTGTGATGAGTCATGGATTATCACATATTATACTCTTATTTACATGACTTATCTACAATTTTCTCATATTAAACCCTTCATTTTACATAGGATTTCCCACTTTTATTTTACCTTTGCACTATATTTTAAATGTCTTAATTATTCCTAATTTACTAATGCAGAGCCAGTTTTGGAGACAAATTTTGGTCAAGAAGATTCAGACTCGGAACGGGTCGGGTTAGAACAGACGGATCAACTGAGACGGGTCGGATTAAGTTCAAAGGGAATGAAATTAGAAAGAAGGGCCAAGGCTTCTAGAAGTTCCTAGATTGATTGGTGTTCAATTTTCGTGAAGACTTGTGTCACGCCCCGAATCCCGGTGACTCATATCCCAAGGTGGAAAGGCACGGATCACGAGGTATGACCTTCGGGATCTATTGCTAGACC